>JADRCD010212045.1:0-24411 GCA_019843815.1 Montemys delectorum | reverse complement strand
GTGTCTGTTCACAGCAGTTAAACCCTAACTAAGACATGAGGTAAATAACAAAGAGTAGGTTGCTGGATCCTATAACAAGAGTATAATGAATTTTGTAAGGAAGTGGCAAAATGAGACTTCCACAGCTTTGCCAGCATGGGTGTCATCAGTGTTTGATACTGGCCATTCTAAGTCACATGCAGTGCTGCTTGGCTGTTTCAATAGGTGTTTCCTGGTGGCTTGTGGTGGGAACACTTTTTCATATGCTTGTTCACTTCCTGTCCATCTTTGGTGACCTGTCTGTCTTTTAGGAGTTTGGCCCATTATGATCTAAGTCTCATGACATTCCTTCTCAGGCTAACAGGAGCATTCTGTGAGAAAGTGTTTCACATTGTAACAGTTACTCTTATGGTGCAATAATGCCATAACTAACAGTGACAAGAAGAAGAGTGTCTTTCGATTTAAGGGTCCAAAGGGTTAACTGTCCCTAATGATAGGAGAGGCATGGCATCAGGGACAGGATCACATTTTTACCTCACATAGTATCTTAGTCAGCATTTCTATTCCTGGACAAATATCATGACCAAGAAGCAAGTTGGGGAGGAAAGGGTTTATTCAGCTCACACTTCCACATTGCTGTTTATCACCAAATGAAGTCAGGACTGGAACTCAAGCAGGTCAGGAAGCAGGAGCTGACAAAGAGGCCATGGAGGGATGTTTCTTACTGGCTTGCTTCCCCTAGCTTGCTCAGCTTGCTTTCGTATAGAACCCAAGACTACCAGCCCAGGGATGGCACTACCCACCATGGGCCCTCCTCCGCTTGATCACTAATTGAGAAAATGCCTTCCAGCTGGATCTCATGGAGGCATTTCCTCAAAGGAGGCTCCTTTCTCTGTGATAACTCCAGCTTGGATCAAGTTGACACACAAAACCAGCCAGTACACATAGGAAGCAGAAACAAATTGACCGTGGAGCCAGGCTGTGATCTCTCAAAGGTGGTCCCAGTATGGCTTCAGATCATAAACATCCCATAAACTCCTCAGAAAGCACCACCAATGGCCTATGAGGGGACATTTCTCATCCAAAGAAACACAAGCTTGAGGAATTCTAAAACAAGTTGCTGGGGGGGGGGGGGGGGGGGGGGGGCTGGAAGGATGGGTCAGCAGTTAAGAGCATTGGCTCACAGAGAACCTGAGCTGGATTCCACATGGGGCAGCTCACCACTGCCTGTGCCTCCAGCTCCAGGGGCATCAGTGTCTTTCTTCCCTGCCCTCATTCCCCAGGTGGTATAGCATGACTTGTATGAAACATTCTCATTGCACAAATAGTAGAATCGCTGTAGGAGTAGAGAACAAGGGTGCGTGGGATCCACCCAAGCTACGGAGCCTGGAGCACCCAGGGATTCAGGTATCTGCAGGAGGATCTGGAAGCAAGGGATTGCTGAAGCTGCAGTTGTATCCTTCTGACTCCTCCCTTCTTCTCCCTCCCCCTTCCTTTTGCTTCTAATTAAATATATGCTAATCGAAAATGTAACAGTTCGATTTTCAGAGTGGATCTCAGTGGCACTAAATTAGATCTGTTGGCTCCAAAACCACACAGCAAGCCAGCCGTTTAAGAAGCCAATGCAGAGGCAGGTGGATTTCTGAGTTCGAGGCCAGCCTGGTCTACAGAGTGAGCTCCAGGACAGCCAGGGCTATACTGAGAAAACCTGTCTCGAAAAACCAAAAAAAAAAAAAAAAAAAAAAAAAAAGAAGAAGAAGCCAATGCAAAGATACAAACTTCGCATACCTTTTAAATATGAGCAGCATCAATCTTTCCCAATGACCGATAGGTTGTACAGCTGCCAAGCAGACAAGAGAAATGTATTAAATGTGTTGTGTTTTGCTACTAGGATATACCATTTTGATCTCTGATGGCAACAAACTCAACAGCAAATGTTTGGCCTCTGATCAGGAGGGAGCACCTTGCAGTGGTAAAAAGGATAGCTGGGTAGAATTATCAGTATTTCGGATGCGGAAAGGAAATGACCAAATATTGTTAAAATATATGCCTGGGGGAAAGCGGGCCTTTCAACCAGTGTTGAACTAGCAAGCGAGCGCTGAGTGTTCTGTACAAATGTGTAACCTAGGAGCTGCAGCAACGACACAGATGGACAGAAAGACTACGCAGGCCTGGGAGAAGTGGACCTGGAATAACCACTTTTGAAAGAAGCTGCAAATTGTACTGAACATCACTGGATTGTGCATTTTAAAACAGGAAGATTTCAATAAAGCCTTAAAAAGACACAGATGTTCTTCAGAACAATGTTGCAAGTGTTCTTGAAACTTTGAAGGGGACACTGCTCGGCGCTGCAGAATGCTACTTAACTGGCTGTGAAGCAGCCTTTAAAATACAAAAACTTCCCGTTATCTGGCTTGGGGAGTCCTTAGAGAAACGGCAGAGTTAATATCCCCCTCAATATTTACAGCGTATTTATTTAAAATAACTCCCCACAATTTATGTTGAAGGACACCATCAAGCACAATGGCACACTCACACACAAAAAGTATACTTCAATTTTATTGAAGTATAATTGTCTTGGGGAAGCCGTCCTCCCTCAGTGTGAATATCTTAAGGAGTTTGGGAACAAGAATACACCCATCAAACCATTACCCCGGGGGTCCCGCTCGCTCCAGCCCATTGGTTCTTTATTGGTTTCTCATTACGGATGGTTGTGAGCCACCATGTGGTTGCTGGGATTTGAACTCATGATCTCTGGTGCTCTTAACTGCTGAGCCCCCACAAACACATTTTTAAAAAGCAGCGTTTCACCTTTTTTTTTTGTTTAATGCCCTGTGCTTTATCTTGAAGCAAGGCTGTTAACGAAGTTCCTGAGAACAGGCAAGGTGTCACCTAGCAAGGACGCTCCTTAGTGATTATGAACCCTCCAACGCCTGAAGGAAGGATCTGTTCATTGGCACTGGGGAGCTCTTGCTTGGCCTGTCAAGACCATAACTGAAAGAGTCGCGTGCGAGCTGCCGGCAATGGCAACACCTGAGAGGACCCTTAGGCTGCCGCCGCTGTCATGTTCCACAGGCCTGCCTTCCTACAGGGCTCTCAGATCACTGTCCTCAGCGACTGGGGGTGACGCGTCCCTTCGTCTCTGTGTTTATTTGAGACAGTCTCATGTTGTGATCTAAGCCAGCCTCTAACTCATGGTCCTCCTGCCTCAGCTTTCGAGCGCATCACCACTCATGATTTCGGCAGGCAGTTTTGTGAGAATTGTTTATGCTTTGTTCCAGTGACATGGAGACAGTGACCCGATAAACGTCCAACTTCTTTTCTAACTTCACCTAGTACAATGTCATGTTTTATTAACACTCATGACTTCTGAGGTCTTAGCTTTTTCTTTTTCTTTTTCTTTTTTTTTTTAAGATTTATTTTATTTATTTCACGTATATGAGTACACTGTAGCTGTCTTCAGACACACCAGAAGAGGGCATCAGATCCTATTACAAAGGGTTGTGAGCCACCATGTGGTTGCTGGGAATTGAACTCAGGACCTCTGGAAGAGTGGTCAGTGCTCTTAACCTCTGAGCCATCTCTCTGTCTTAGCTTTTTCTACATGTACGTTCTCCAGAAAGACACATGCTTCAGTACAGCAAGCAAAGGCCCAAAAGGAACCCACTCCAGGCTCTTAAAAGTTGCATATTTGGCCGGGCGGTGGTGGCGCAGGCCTTTAATCCCAGCGCTTGGGAGGCAGAGGCAGGCGGATTTCTGAGTTCGAGGCCAGCCTGGTCTACAGAGTGAGTTCCAGGACAGCCAGGGCTACAGAGAAACCCTGTCTCAAAAACAAAACAAAACAAAACAAAAAAAAAAAGTCGCATATTTGCTTGAGCATCACCTGCCCTGCTATTGGCTGAAGTGATAGCATGACTTGCTGTCACATGACCGGAATCCCAATTTCTACGAGTTTCTAGGTCATTCTTCTTTGTGAACAAAGAAATAAAAAGGTTTCCTCTGAGGCATCCCTTTGGAACAGGAATGGCCACTTAGTCAAGAAAGCCCTCAGGGGCTTAGTCATCTTGACAACCACACTGGTTGTGTCCACCTGTAAGGTGCTGATCATAGCTTGAGTGATGGTAGAATATCCTGAAATCAGATGTGTTAGATATATCATATGTTTTGCAGATATTTCCAATATGTAGTAGATGGTTTCACCTATCATTGTGTGACAGTGTTCCTCTTGACCTTCCACTTTGCTTCTGTCAGGGGCTCCTCGTTGTTTGCTTCTAGGTACCTCAGGAGAGCTGACCTGTCAATTTCTAGAGACTCTTCATTTCCATTTGGAACAACAGGGCTGCAGGTTTGAGCTATTGTACCCAACTATATATAGGTCCCAGGGATTTAAAATCAAATCCTCATGCCACTGGGTGGGGGGGGGGGGGGCTGGAGGCAATCTCTTTACCTGTTGAACCATTGCCCTAGCCCCATAGGTAAGACTTTTCAGGTGATAAACATCCTAGGCTGCAGAGCTAGGGCCACGCACACAGTCTTGTAAAACACAAAATCACCTGCAACAGCAAACTTTACAACTGTCTCTTCCACTCGTGTCTTTGTCTTCGAGCTAGCAGAATTGGGGCATCTTTTGCTCCTGTTCCACCCCAAGTTCCAGGCTTGCCCCAGTCTCACTCTCAGCAGTGAGTTGATTAGCTCTGTCCCTTACCCTGTGAGTCAGTAGTTTGGACCATCCTGCTCTGTTTCAGGGACTTCTGCATGCTTCCTATTGGAGCTTTGCCAGGGGAAAGGACAGCAGACTTGCGTCCTCTGTTCTACCCCAGCAGCACACAGCCACTATCTTCTCTCTTTCTTTCCTTTAAAATTTTTCTTCTGACAAGGTCTTATACAGCCCACACTGGCCTTGAACGCACTGTGCATGGGAGGCTACCCTTGGCCTTCTAATCTTCCTGGCTACACTAGGATTGTAGGCATGCTCCACTGTGAGTCGTTTTATACAATGTTAAGTATGAACCCTGTGACCAGCACTCTACCAACTCAGCCACATACCCAGGCCACTTGATTCTTTCTTAAAGGATCCAGAAGGTTCTTTAAGAACTCAAACCGATGTGAGCATTTTTTACAGAAGTTACCAGAGACCTGGGGCTCCATGAATACTGCTGAAGCCTGTCTTACTAATGCAGAGTGGCCACGACATACATTCTCATCTGATGTTTGGCTCCAGCAGTTTCATTGATATTTTAAATCCCCATACTTTTGCTTTTGTGCACATGTGTTCTCTCTCTCTCTCTCTCTCTCTCTCTCTCTCTCTCTCTCTCTCTCTTTCTCTCTCTCCTATTTCTGAGGCTTCTCTGTGGCTACCTTCTAAGCTCCATGAATCAGAGCAAGCCTCTCTTCTACCCTACACCTTTTCTGTCTCTGTGGCGGAAAGAGGCTGCTCAGTATCTCTCCTCTGCCTATAATTTTACATAAAGCTTGTGACATCTAATAAATCCTGTCAGGGTCCTCAGAGGGCTTGGAAATGGCTGCCTAAGCATCACCCTTCTGTTTTATAGCTTGCTGTCAGGTGTGAATTCATGCGTTACCTTTTGACTGGCACGTGCCCTGAGTCATTCAGGGGTTATGTCATTTCCACCCACTTGTTCCCAGAATTCCCCTCTGGAGACCCTTCTTTATTCCATCTACCTCTATAAACTCACACTCTGAACTTTTCAGAACAGAGCAAGACAAGGAAACAGAACATGGTCATGAGTTTGAGGGAGTTGCGTAGATCCTCGGGACCCGAGCTGTATGTGCAGGTAGCCAGGGGCATCTTAGATCTCAGCTCCATCCTGTGCACACAGGAGCAAGGTGCCATAGTTACATAAACCATAGGTTCCTCTTTGGGGGAAAGGGGATGAGGACTGCGGTTGCAAGCCTAATGTCTGTGGTCTGGTGACCGAATATGTTTACTGTGTTGTTTTCAATATTATGTTTACCTGAAACTATGAGAGGGTGATTACTGTGATATTATAGAGATAGATATGATTAGGGTAACATGTATTAATGCATACATATGTGTTCGTGTGTGTGTGTGTGTGTGTGTGTGTGTGTCTGTGTAGTACACATGTGAAGGCCCAAGACAGACATTGGATATCTTTGTCAATCACCCTCCACCTTGGTGGATTTTTTTAGTATTTATTTACAATTATTATGCATGAATGCTTTGCCTACGTGTGTACATGCTTACCACTTGTTTGTACGGTACCTGCACCTGTAGGTGCAGGGAACTGAATGTAGGCCCCCTGAAAAGCAGTCGGTACTCTTAATGGCTGAGCCACCTCTCCAGCAATATATGTTTTTGTTTCTGAGATTTATTTATTTTTATTATATGTGTATGAGTGATTCACCTGAATGTAAGTATGTGTACCAAATGCATGTGCAATGTCTCAGGAGGCCACAAGAATGCAATTGAGTTCCTAGAATTGAAGTCTTATGTGCTTTTCAGTTACTGGGACCTGATCCCAGGCCCTCTGTAAGGGAAGCAGAAGGTCCTAACTGCTGTGCCATCTCTAGCTCCTGGTTTTGTTGTTCTCGTTTTTTGTGCTTACATTTGTTTGCTTGGTTTTTTTTTGTTGTTGTTGTTGTTTGGTTTTTTTTTTTTTTTAATTTTGTGGGGGAGGGATGAGAGAGCATGAATGTAAAGGTCAGAGGTCAGAGAGAGACGATTCGCAGAGCTCAATCCTCTTCTACCACCTGGGACCGAGGGAGCAAACTCAGGTCATCAGACTTGGTGGCAAGCATTTTTGCCTGCTGAGCCATATGGCTGGCTTCATACATTTTTTTCTGAGACAGGGGTCTCTAACTGGAGCTTGGTGATTCACTAGACTTGCCAGCAATCCCCAAAGATCAGCATCTGAGTGTCTCCACCTCCCAGCACTGGGATTACAGACCTAAGGTCACCTTGTCTGCGTTCTTTGTTTTGTTTAGGTTTGTTTTTGACTACTCGACTCCATGTAGCCCTGGCTGTCATGGAACTAAGTTCTGTAGACCATGCTGGTCTTGAACTCACAGAGATCCATCTGCCTCGGCCTCTTGAGTGCTAGGAGTAAAGGCCTGGCTCACCTTGCTACATTTTGGGTGGGCTCTGCGTACGTGAACTCGGGACTTCATGCTTGCACACTGCCGACGGAGCTACCTTTCCAGACCCTAGCGTTGAAGCATAGCTAACTCATTGCCCCTTGTCTTCAGTTAGGACCACAGGAGGAAAGGTTGGCTCAGCCTACCACATGAAGGTCTAGAGGAAGGAAGACAATGGATAGAGAATGATTTATGAGTTCAAAGTCAGCCCTCAAAAGAACAGAAGAGTATAGATTTCTCAATTACTCTGTTTCTGAGAGGAAAAGGTAACTTTTAGACAAAGGATTAAACAGCCCAGGAGTGCTTCAAAATGGCCCGGGAAGGGGAGCCTGTGACTGTTCCTTTGAAGTCACACTGGAATTAGTCTATTCCAGATCAAGAACTGGAGGCGTGGTTCACAGTGTATATTTAATTTTTGCTAAAAATATGTAGCTAAGAGAAAGCCAAGGAAATATTTTCATTTAAGAGGCGCCAGCTCTGATGTTGTCTTCTGTGTGGGAGGAAGTGCCGTGTTTTCATTCTTGCCAATCAATAACCAAATTCAGTCTACATACGCATTGGGTTCAATGATGAGAACATCATCTGGTTTTTTTGGGAGATTAACTTTCCTTCCCAACCTCTCTCTCAGCCTCTTTCCTATCGTTCCTTCTGCTGGGGATTGAACATAGGACCTTGCTAAGCACAGTACCGCAAAACTGTTCCCCGGCACAAGACGATTAAAGTCACCCAAGTCCTCAAGGATTTTTCCCTCATAGTGTGTTCACTTCCCTGATGGATGAATGAGAATTTGCTTTCATAGCCCCAGCAACAATTCTGACATCTTCAGTGTAAGCCCCACTCCTCTTGGTTGAATTGGAACGTGAGCTAGAGCCCTGTTCTGCCTTCTCATGTGAGAAGCTGAGGTAGGGGCATGCTGCTTGCAAGGTTCTCCTGAATACAAATTTGGAATCAGATAAACCAGGTTCCCAGTGAGTGTGGACCTCTAGTATCCCAAGCTTCAGTGTGTTCATCTGTAAAATGGGATTAGTAATGGTACCTACCGATGGTGGTTTGAGCCAGAGTGCCTCCTATCCCTGTCAGCTCATATCTTTGTGTGCGTAATCCCCAGCTGATGTGATGACTGGGGTGTGTGGCTGTACCTGAGTAGGTGTGTTATTGTTGGAGGAGGTGTGTTGTTAGGGGTGGGCTTTAAGGTTTCAAAAGCACACAGCCAGCCTCTATCTCCCTTTGCCTGCTTCCTTTGGATCAAGATGTAAAGCTCTCAGCTACTGCCTCAGCACCATATCTGCCTGTCTGCTACCACGAGTTCAGCCATGACGATAACAGACAAACCCTCTAAAACTGTAAGCAAAACCCCCAATGAAATGCTTTCTTTTTACAAATTGCCTTGGTCATGATATCTCCTCACAGTAATAGAACAGTGACTAAGACACTGTTTTTCAGGTAATGTATGAATGATGAGTTTATGGGGGAGAGCGTAGAACTTTCAAACTGCCCAAATAGGAGTCTTGCCTCCATCAGCACATGATATTGGAAATATTTTTTTTTTTAATTTTATATTTATTTATTTTATCTTTGTATGGATACAAATGTTTCCTTGAATGTATGTCTATATAATACATGCATATCTAGTGTTCTCAGAAGTCATAAAAAAGCACTGGGTCTCATCAAACCCAGAGAATTGTGGGTCACCATGTTGGTGCCTGGAACTAAAGCCAGGACCTCTGCAAGAGCAGACAGTACTCTTAACTACTGAACCATCTCTCCAGCCCTGTTACTGGAAACATTGTGGCTAGCATCTCACCTACAAAATGAGGAGTCAAACAGTGTCTGGTCCACTGTTGTTAGAGGAGATGAACAAAAGGAATCCTGCCCAGTAAATGAACAGGCTTGGCTAACAGGGCTTGGCTACTGCTGATGAAGGTGACTTTCTCTTGCTCTTGTGAGAAACTCATCAGGTCTCTTGTCTTTTATCATGGGGATGATTGTTAACCATTTAGCTTTCCTTGATTTCTCTTTGCTTTAGACATCTGTGGAGCATTCTGCACCCCTCTCGAGCATTCTTCCCATGATCTCACCTCGGTTGGGCTATTCAGCCAAACACGGACGTGGGTGCTCTTATGAAGGTATTGTATAGCTAGGCTAACATCTATAATCAGCTCTCCTAACTACAGAGTCCCTGGATGATGTGGATGTTCTCTTCTACCCAAGTGAAGGCAGAAAGAACAAATCCTGCAGCAGTGTGCTGCAAAGAGCTTTGTCCTCAGAGCTGCTGTGTAGGCCCTGGTGTTTCCAGCCCACCATCTACCCTGGAAAGGACATTCTCCAGCCATGGCCCTTTCACAAGTCAGTTACTTAAAATAAATAAGTATTTATTTTGCCCTTTTTACTATTGTTTTTTTTCCCCCTTATGTGGAATCTCATTGATTTCATCTACTTTCCATTTAAATATTACTGTGTGTATGCAAGTATGTACATTCGTATGTGTATATGTGCTGCTAGAGAGCAGGAGTCAACCTCAGGTGTCTTTCTCAATCACTCTCCACACCATCATCACCATCATCATCATCACCACCACGACCACCACCATCATCATCATCTCCAGGGGCAGAGTCTCTCACTGAACCTGGATCCTGTAGTCTACCTAGACTGGTCTAGTTGGCTAGCCAGGCCCAGGGATCCTCCTGTCTTTTCCCCCTCTTGGATGGGATGATGTGTGCTTAGCTACCCTCAGTGTTTATGTGGATGCTAGGGATCCACACTCAGGTCCATATGCTTTGGGGAAGTGCTTTGCCAACTCAGCCACCTTTCTCGTCTTGTACCTACTTTACAATTGGAAAGATGTGGGCACTGGAACCATTCCCTTCCAGGATGGAAGTTGCTAGAAGGCAATCGCTATCATGTAGACTTTCATGCATGTCCCAGTTAGTTCTGGGTTACGTCTGTTCTTGGTGGAATCTGGTTCCAAATTTGTCCAGCACATCTGCACAGAGTTTGTGACATATTTAAACTAGTTGGTGATAAGTTTTTGTTTGTTTGTTTGTTTTGTTTTGTTTTGTTTATTTTTTTTCGAGACAGGGTTTCTCTGTATAGCCCTGGCTGTCCTAGAACTATCTCTGTAGAACAGGCTGGCCTCGAGCTCAGAAATCCGCCTGCCTCTGCCTCCCAAGTGCTGAGATTAAAGGCGTACGCCACCACTGCCCAGCTTCTCCATCTCTCTTTAAATAAAACTTTATTATAAAAAACTTGCAAATAAAAAAAAAGTGGACAGTGGGATCAGCCAGGTCCAAAGACTTTAAATCTCATGAACTTCCATACAGTTGGAACAGCCATTCTTTCTCATAAATTCATGAGATAATTACTGTTGCTGAAGAAGCAGCTCTATTTATGTTATACACATTACTACTGAGCTGTCTCTCCAGGCCCAGTTTTCTTCTTACAGTTGTGGCAGCCCAACTTGGGCGCCCAAATGATATCTATGTGTCCATCCACACATTCATGTGTCTGTCAACCTATCTATCCATCTATCTACCCATCTTTTTCCTGTATGCTTGTGTATATGTGTGTGTGTACATATGTGTGTGTATGTGTGTGTGTGTGTGTGTGTGTGTGTGTCTGTCTGTCTGTCTTAGCCAGGGTTTGTATTTCTTCACAAAACATGACACAAGCAAGAAGCAAGTTGGGGAGGAAAGGGGTTTATTCAGCTTACACTTCCACATTGCTGTTCATCCCTAAAGGAAGTCAGGACTGGAACTCAAGCAGGTCAGGAAGCAGGAGCTGACACAGAGGCCATGGAGGGATGTTGCTTACTGGCTTGCTTCCCCTGGCTTGCTCAGCCTGCTCTCTTATAGAACCCAAGACTTCCAGCCCAGGTATGGCACCACACACCATGGGCCCTCCCACCCTTGATCACTAATTGAGAAAATGCCTTCCAGCTGGATCTCATGGATGCATTTCCTCAAGGGAGGCTCCTTTCTCTGTGATAACTCCAGCCTGTGTCATGTTGACATACAAAATACAATAATTGGAATATTTATTGCCTCAATATTGTATTTGCTGTGGTTCAGAATCAATGTCCTGCAGAAAGATCCATGTTGCTATTAACTGCTTGGTCACCAGCCCAGGGACCTATCAGAACTTTAGAAGCTGAAACCTGAAGGAGGAGTTAGGACCTTGGGGTGTGACCTTGAAGCAGTGTTGAGGCTCTGACTTCTCTCTTTGCTCCTGCCTTCAAGGTGAGGGGAACACCACCCTCCTCTGCTTCCCCGCCAGAGTCTGACTGAACCACAGTCAACTGATGACAAACCAAAACTTCAGCAATGCGTGGAAACCAGTGAGAACCAAAAACCTTTCTTCCTTTGGAACGTTAACCGTCTCCAGCATTTTTGTCACCGTGATGGAAGCATACTGACACCTATCTTTAAATTGCTGGCCATTTCTGTACTATTTTAATTCAAGAGGGAAGAGGGAAGAAGGACTGGAAGTTCTAGCAATGGGAGGTGATGGGAGAGTTGGCACAAGTTCTCCACATGAAACTAAGACCTTGTCCTGAAACAGAGATGTAGAGGCAGGCAGCCAGTTCCCTTTCCAATTTGCTTACTATCTCTGTCTTACTTGCCTTGATCCACCCTGCCTAGTGAAATCATTCTGGAGCCTTTCCCGATTGAGTTCAAATTAGAACCAGGCCGAATTAACATCCCCAAGTGGAGTCATGATAATCTGGTCCCAGTGATGAGACGTATTCTTAGAGTAGATTCTTTATGAAAGCCTTTGGCTGCTGTGGTTTCAGGCCTATGTGGATCAGGGACAACCCAGAGTCAAGTGTTTGTTCACCCGTAGTCAGTGTCTGTCTGGTAACAGAGAAATTGTCAGAGGGATTTCTCTCCACATCCATCCAAGTTAATATACAGGAAAATGCAGGGCAGGGAGGGTATCCAACTGGGCAACACTTTAAAAGTATTAATTTGTTTGAAATTGATAAACGATCACTGTGCATATGTATGGGGTGTAGTCTGGAAGAAATGGAATTGAGGGTCCTGTCCCTGGTTATTCCCTGCAAGAGAGAGGAGGGTCCCTCTACCCACGGAGGCTTCATAATTGGGTCTACAAAGTAAACTGACAACAGACAAAAGGAGGCTATCTAAACTCATGAAACTGAGCCCAACCACACCGTGTCATGGGAAGGGGAAGGGCTTGTGGGCCCCGCTCCCCCTCCCCGAGGATTTATATATACTTAATAGTTGCTGGGGGAGGGAGAGACATTCTCTTCAGTAGTGTAGCCACTGGTATGACTCCCATGTTCCTGTAAGTAAAAGCTTAATGAAACCGTGAGCCACAGAGCCAGTAAATATATCTGTATCATCTGTATCTGTACAAGCTGAGAAGAGGAAAAATGTAGGATTATCAGTTGATGTGAACAAGAGGAGATAAAGTGTGTGTGTGAATATTGAAATACATTTGGAGCCAGATACCGAGTTGCATGCCTTTCATCCCAGCACTCAGGGAGCAGAGGCAGGTGGATCTCTCCGAGTTCAACACCAGTTAAGCTTAATAGTGAGTTCCAGGCCAGTCAGGGCTACATGGTAAGACCCTATGTGAAAAATCCAAAATAAAATTAAATTAAAAAATAAAAACCAGACATGCCTAGAATGTCGTGGTGAAGCCCATTACGGTGTCCAAAGCGTACGGGCTAAACGAGATGCCAGCTTTGACCGGTGTGGCTCCGTGTGGCTCTGTGCTGTTGGTGTGCTGTTGACTCCAGCTCCCCTCTTCATGGCCCACCACTGATGAAAGCCTGAGGAGGGGGCCCACAGCCGCCAGCTCCTTTTAGAGTATCTGTTTTTGGGGCAGAGCAAATAAGCATGTGCTTGTTGTTTGCCAAACTATCTGAGCTAAATATCACTCACACGAGGATGACCTTGCAGCGTACACGTACAATCCCAGCTCTGAGAGCCCCACGAGGAAGGGCCTGAACTTACAGGAAAGCTGGTTCTCGCCCTTGTTCCACCCTGTGGGTCCTGGGACGGAATTGGGTTTCCAGGATCGCCACTGAGCACCTTCACCCAGTGAGTCAAATAGCCCTCCCCTTGAAAGGCAAGATAACAAAGCAAAACTCAATTAAGCTAAAATTCGTTTTTTTGTTTCGTTTGGACTTTACTGTTTGGTATCTGACTCTGAGACAAGGGACCAAGGTGCATATTTTATGTATCAAAGCAGACCTAGCCATCACGTTCTCCCAACATCCCTCAGTCTTACCTGGCATATCCTGCCCCCAACCCTGAACTTTCTAGCCCAGAGGCCGGGCCTGCCCTTTCTCCAGAGTATCTTCCCTATATAATCCAGATATTTTGGTCCCCTCTCACACACATACCCCCACTTCCCATCTCTCCCTTTCTCCCCCCTCCCTCCTCCTCCTTCCCCCTCCCTCTCTCTCTCCCCCTCTTACTTTCTTTCCTTCTCTCTCTGTACACACACTCTTTCTCTTTCTTCCCCCTTCTCCTCCTCTCGCTCTCTCTTCCCACGGTGACTTCCCTGACCTACATTCCTCGGGCCAGCAAACTCACCTGCCAGAGAACAGCCTACCAATAAACCTGCATTTAATATAATCTAATCTGGCTTGAATTGGCTTATTTCACCAGCGCTGGAGAAAAAATAATTTATCATTTACATCTAATCTTCAGCCCACGTGGGCTTTGGGGGGGTAATGCTTTTCCTAAGTGTTTGAATTTGTATTGAGTGGTCTCTCCAGCTGATCTTTGCCTCCTGGATGGACATCCTGGTGTCTTCACGGGGACCATAGTCAGGAAGCAGACACAGCTAGAGCAGGCTGTGCAGGGCTGGCATGTGAATGCCATCCTCCTTCCTGGCCTCCAGTCAGGTGGGCCTAATATTAGAGACCCAGTGTTTGTGTGCGAGGATGCTTCTTCTTGGGTCTGAGCTGCCAATCATGGTGAAAAACAACCATCCTTTAGATAACATAGGTATTCAGGTGAATAAACCCGATGCATTTAAATTAAATATTAAACAGCAGCGAGGCAGTAAACATTGATCTTCTCTTAAACTAGTTGTATTTCTGTGGAGCGGTCAAGTTGGAAGGGGATACATTTTGCGTTTCTTTGTAGATAATCCCTCATGACCCGTGGTGGTCTGAACACACTAACGTGGGGCCAATTGGATATGGTCCAAAATGGCCTCAGGACTTGGAGCTAAAGTTGCTCAGAAAAGTATTCCATGCTTTTGTTGAACTCAAGGAGTCACAGAAAACATTCACATTCAAATAAAATAAAGCGGAAAGTGGGGGTGCTGGAGGGATGGATGGCTCAGTGGTTAAGAGCACTGACTACTCTTCTAGAGGTCCTGAGTTCCGGCAATGACATGGTGGCTCACAACCATCTCTAATGGAATCCAATGCCCTCATCTACATTCCAATGCCCTCTTCTACATCTAAAGAGAGTGACAGTGTACTCACATACATAAAATAAATAAATCTTTTTTTTTCTTTTTCTTTTTTTTTTGGTTTTTCGAGACAGGGTTTCTCTGTGTAGTCGTGGCTGTCCTGGAACTCACTTTGTAGACCAGGCTGGCCTCGAACTCAGAAATCCACCTGCCTCTGCCTCCCAAGTGCTGGGATTAAAGGCGTGCACCACCACTGCCCGGCATAAATCTTTTTAAAAAGGAAAGAATCTTTAAATAAACAAATAAAGCTGAAAGTGCTGCTAACTTTGAATTTCACCTAAACAAAGATTTGGTCTGCTCTTACAGAACCAACAAGTCCAAACAAGAAGGACAATATCCAGTCCTGGGTATGTTGTGTTTTCTTATGTTTCCTGTTTTGTTTTATTTTGCTGCTGTGCATGGAATCCTGGGCATCTCGGGCAGGATAGGCGAGTGTCTACCACAGAGCCACAACTTTGGCCTGTTTTACATAATCAAGATTCATCAGAGTCAGGTAGCTATTCTTTCCTGGGTGGAGACTAGGAGGGCCAAAGGCAGCCACAGAACGAAGGAAGTCCTCATTATTTGTGGACAATAGAGGGCGGAGGTTTTAGCGATTTAGTGATTGTTGGGCAGGGGTTCAGGGTGCTAACTCACCCTTTGCCACACCTGCCTTGGGGATGCAACTCAGAGAGTTCCCTACTGGGCTGTGTAAGGCCTGGTGGTCTCACTGGTGTCTGGGATCTAACTCGGCCCACTACTTGTTCTCTGTGACTTCTTTATAGCTTTCAGAGCCATGTTCATATGCTTTCTCTTGATGTGTGTGCATGTGTGTGTGCATGTGCATTGCTAGGAACTAGGGATTCACACATACCACATAAGTACTCTAACACGTGCCTCCTATAAACTTGACCTGAAATGGTTGAACCTCCTCCAGCAGTCAGAGGCTAGACTTCTGCTAGCCCTATGCACTCTGACTTTTGACAAACAAATCTCTGTTTTGTGGTTATAAGAGATACTGCACGTAGCCACAATCGTTGCTTGAGCCCAAGATGCAGACTTGACTAGTCCTGTCTGGTAGGCTGGAGACCGGTCCGTGAGAGGTGAATCACCTGAGATTTCCATCAAACCTGTTTTTGTGGTAGAAAGGGAGGAAGGGATGTTGGGTCTCCATTGCCTGGCCTTGATGCTGGCACAAATCCCTTGTTGGCCCCAGCCACCAGAGGAGAGCCCAAGCTCCCTGGTTCTCCTCTGGTGGCTGGGGCCAACAAGGGCAAACTTGGCTTGATGGAGAAGAGAAAAATCAGAGAAGAGGAGCATACTGGGGTGGAGTATGATTCAGACCAATCCCGTGAAGCTCCAGCGATGTTTCTGATCCCTAGACTCTTAGAAATCTTGCACAAGAGTGCATAAACAAATGTGGATTGGGTTTTCACACAGAGACAATTTTTCTGTCTGGCAGTGGCTGTAAGGAAAATTTCAGACCTACACATGACACGCAGAGGGGTGTTGTTTCAGGGAATACCTTGTAATTAGATCCAAACCCTCGACAAGCACCAGCACAGGGCTGTAATTTCAAGTGTCAATGCCACACACGGTCTGAATCATGTTCCACTGTGTGTTCTCTTCAAGGTTTGTCTTGCCCTACAAAAGCCAAAGCGTTCATTGGTTGTCCAAAATAGTCACCTTAGTTTGCTGGAAGGAAAAGCCCGTTTGTGGATCACGTAGGGAAATCAAGAGATTTGGTCAGGAAGCTCCCTGCTCCAATTCAACAGCCTGACCTTCCCCTCTCCCATAAGAGAAAGGGGTTAAATCCAGGGAAGTTATTAATTTACTGATTGGCAACACATTCTCCAGGGGTTGCTGTGGGGGTGGAAAGGACAGGTGCCAGGTGAAGGCTCAGGCAACACTGTTTCCTTTTAGCTTCGTCTGTTTTCAAAGAACTTGTTACATTTGCATATTAGAACCTACAGGACAAAAAATCTGGGATGTTTTAAAGAGTGGGAATGTCTGTATTGTTTTCCTGATGTCAGCTTTCTGGTTCTAAATATTGGCAAAACATAGAACTTATTTATTTATTTTTTAAAGGTTTATTTTTTTATTATGCATACAGTATTCTGCCTGCATGTATGCCTGCATGCCAGAAGAGGGTGCCAGATCCCATTACAGATGGTTATGACCCACCATGTGGTTGCTGGGGATTGAATTCAGGACCTCTGGAAAAGTAGCCAGTGCTCTTAACCTCTGAACCATCTCTCCAACTCAAAACATAGAACTTATAAAATAGCAGTCACTCACAAGCATTGTCTCTCAGCAGCATCCACAGCCTCCGCATCCCCTGGCAGGATATGAGCATCCACTGACATTTACTCTCACCACTGCATCCATAGGAGTCTTACACACCATCTCGTTTAGTCCCCACAGGTTAGGTGCACGCTTTTCCATGTCAATAGGAAATCTATGCATGTAAAGAGACCGCCTCACCGAGGGATCCATCCCATCTGCAGACACCAAACCCCCACACTATTGTGGATACCAAGAGGCTCTTGCTGTCAGGAGCCTGGTATGGCTGTTCTCTGAGTGGTTCTGCCAGAGCCTGACCAATACAGACGCAGATACTCACAGCCAACTGTTGGACTGAGCCTGGGGAACCCAATGGAAGAGCTAGGGGAAGGATTAAAGGAGCTGAAGGGGATTGCAAACCCACAGGAAGAACAGTATCAACTGGGACCACCCAGAGCTCCCAGGGATTAAACCACCAACCAAAGAGTGTACATTGAGGGATTCATGGCTCCAGATACATATGTACCAGAGGATGGCCTTGTCTGCCATCAGTGGGAGGGGAGGCCCTTGGTCCTGTGGAGGTTTTGATGCTCCAGCATAGAGGGGATGCTACAGCAGTGAGGCAGGAGTGGGTGAGTGGGAGGAGGAGCACCCTCATAGAGGCAGAGGGGAAAGGGAGGATGGGAGGATGGGAGGATGGGTCTGTGGAGGGTAAGGGGTAAGGGGATATCATTTGAAATGTTAATCAATAAAATGATTACTTAAAAAAGAAAGAGAGGGGGAGAGAAAGAAAGGAAGAAAGAAAGAAAGAAAGAAAGAAAGGAAGGAAGGAAGGAAGAAAGAAAGAAAGAAAGAAAGAAAGAAAGAAAGAAAGAAAGAAAGAGAGAAAGAAAGAGAGATACCCATGATCACTTTTAGTGGATTGGCCAGCCACATTCCCTCAGATGGGTTAGTCATTTATATAATTGCTCCCTGGTGAAGGCTGTTGAAGTTGCTTCTATTTATTTGTGTGAGAAAAGAAATAAAAAAGACTATCTTTGCATAACCACTTTTGTATTCACATATGCCTTGTAATTATTTTCATTTTGTCTTAAAGTTTAAGGCAAGTCCCTGCAAAGAGGAAGTTCTGGCTCAAAAACTGTCCCGGAGGATGGAGAGATGGCTCAGTGGCTAAGAGTACAATCTGCCCTTGCAGAGAACTCAGAACTACAGACATTTCACAGCTGCCTGTAACTCCTGCTCCAAGGAATTGGACAGCTTCTGCCCTCTGTGGATCCCTGCACACATGCGCATATACTCACACAGACACGTGCATGCAGACATACAATAATTAAAAAGTATTGTAAAAAAAAAAATCTCAAAACGATTTAGGAAAATGGCAACAGTTTATGTTACCACTGAATTCTAAAGTGGTCATTTCTTTCAACTTAAGTCACGCTTACCGCAACATCCTCATTTCTTTCTTCTTTTTCTTCTTCTTCTTCTTCTTCTTCTTCTTCTTCTTCTTCTTCTTCTTCTTCTTCTTCTTCTTCTTAATATATGTGGTGTGTCTTTACTCACACCAGAAGAAGGAATCAGATCCCATTACAGATGATTGTGAGCCATCACCATGGCTGCTGGGAACTGAACTCAGAACTTCTGGAGGAATAGTCAGTGCTCTTAACTGCGAAGCCACCTCTCCAGCTCCCTCTCTAGTTTCTAATGCACACTTGCAGACAGGGCTGTGCTTGTTTCTGTGGGTTTCTATAGGGATAGTTATTCTGGTAAGGAAAAGCAACGCCTCAAGAAAAGAGAATCTCTGGCCTGGATAGGGCATGGTAGGTGGAACAGGCCACTTGCTGACCAAAGAAGCTCTCAAGAAGGTAGGGCATCCGTAGGAAGGCAGACTCACCTTAAGGAATGCTAAACGGATGGGTGGAATAATTATTCCTCAATGAGCTACTATTCTGTTCCTTCCCAGAATTCCTTCCCCTAGTACAACCCCTAAGGCTGAGCAGCCAAGGGGCTTGGCTGGATCCACCCACCTTAGAGTAGGAGTAAAGTTTCCTCGACCCCCCCCCCCCCCGTCTCATCTGCTGAGCAGAAGCTAGCATGCTTTTCTGTACTTTGAGTTCTGTGATCTCTCTGAAGCTTCCCTCCTCAGCCCGTGGCAGACCTCCATGTCAGTAACTCAAGCAGCATGGCTTTCCCTTCCCCACTCTACCCTCTTCTCCATGGCCGCTGAGATGTACAGCTTTGCTGACTCTGAGGGGTTTCCTTTTAAGCACTAATAAAACTGCCCTCCAGCTTCTCCTTCAGTTCTGTCAGAACTTCCTTTTTTAATGAGCCTGCCTAAAAGCCCTGATTTTCTTCATATTGTACTGATTGTTTTCCCTTTTTTTTTGTTTATAAACTAATTATTTATATTTATATCTTTGTGGTGGTTTGAATAGGAATGGCACCCATAGGTTCATGTCTTTGAATGCTTGGCCATAGAGAGAGAGAGACACCAATAGGGGCCACATTATTAGTGTGGCCTAACTGAAGGAAGTATGTCACCATGAGGGTGGGCTTTGAGGTCTCTTATGCTCAAGCTATGTCCAGTCACATAGTCCCCCTCTGCTGCGTGTGGATCATCTCAGCCTTGTCTCCAGCACCATGTCTGCCTGTGCACTGCCACGCTTCCTCCCATGATGATAATGGACTAAACCTCTGAAACTGTAAGCCGGCCCCAAGTAAATGTTTTCCTTTATAAGGGTTGCCATGGTCCTGGTGTCTTTACAGCAATAAAACCTCAACCAAAACAATCTTTTTTTCAAGTTTTTGTTGTTATTGTTGTTGTTGTTTTCAAGACAGGGTTTCTCTGTGTTGTCCTGGCTGTCCTGGAACTCACTCTGTAGACCAGGTTGGCCTCGAACTCAGAAATCCACCTGCCTCTGCCTCCCAAGCGCTGGGATTAAAGGCGTGCACTACCACCACCCGGCAATTTTAATTGGAATGTGACTCACTCTATTTTATAATTCTGTGACAAAAAACTAAAAATGAGTTCTATTCAACTAATTACTTCCCTGAGGCCTTACTCAAAGCACCATTGGTCTATTATGATTACTATTGCTGTGACAAAATACCACAATCTTTTGCATGTCGGGGAGGAAAGGGTTTCTTTGACTTCCACGTCCACACTGTAGCCCATTTCTGAAGGAAGTCAGGGCAAGAATCTGGGGGCAGAAGCTAATGCAGAGGGATGCTGCTTATGGCTGGCTCCTCATGGTTTGCTCAGCCGGCTTTCTTACAGAGCCCAGGGATGGTACCACCTACAATGGGTTGGGCCCTCCCCCATCAATCATGAATTAAGAAAGTGTTCTATAAGTGTGTCTACAACCTGATCTTTGTTGTTGTTGTTGTTGTTAAGTGTTTTATTGATTCTTTGTGACTTTCACATGAGGCAATCCCAGTCCCACACATAGCCAGCCACCCTTCACCCTTGCAAACTCCCCCAAGAAAACACACACACACACACACACACACACACAACAACAACAACAACAACAAAAACCCAAAACAAACACCAAAACGTAGAAAACATCTCATCGTGGAAGCTGTCACAGTGTGTCACAGTATGTCCCACAGTATTTCTTTCTGTCCATATGTCTTCACTTGTAAATATTCATTGTAATGAGCCACTGGTCTGGTTTGAGATCTCTGGCTTCTGTCACACCATCAATATAGGACCTCACTGGGACTCTTTCAGGTTTTCTCGTTGTTGCCTTGTGTCTTAGTCAGGGTTTGTATTCCTGCACAAAACATCATGACAAAGAAACAAGTTGGGGAAGAAAGGATTTATTCAGCTTACACTTACTCAGCCACATTTCTGTTCATCACCAAAGGACATCAGGACTGGAACTCAAGCAGGTCAGGAAGCAGGAGCTGACACAGAGGCCATGGAGGGATGTTACTTACTGGCTTGCTTCCCCTGGCTTGCTCAGCTTGCTTTCTTATAGAACTCAAGACTATAAGCCCAAGGATAGCATCATCCACCATGGGCTCTCCCCCACTTGATCACTAATTGAGAAAATGCCCTACAGTTGGATCTCATGGAGGCATTTCCTCAAAGGAGGGTCCTTTCTCTGTGGTAACTCCAGCTTGGGTCAAGTTGACACACAAAACCAGCCAATACACATAGGAAGCAGAAACGAATTGACTGTGGAGCCAGGCTGTGAACTCTCAAAGGTGGTCCCAGTATGGCTTCAGATCATAAATGTTCCATAACCTCCCCAGACAGCACCACCAATTGAGGACCAAATTTTCAAATATGTGAGCCTATGGGGGGACATTTCTCATTCAAAGAAACACAAGCTTGAGGAATTCTAAAACAAGTTGCTGGGGGCTGGAAGGATGGGTCAGCAGTTAAGAGCATTGGCTCACAGAGGACCTGAGCTGGATTCCACATGGGGCAGCTCACCACTGCCTGTGCCTCATGCCCTCAGGTAAGCTCACCCACACCCATGCCTCTAGAACCAGTACCATTGTGCTGCCCAGTCAAGGTGTAGGCTCCATTCTCCCAAGTGCCCTTAGTGGCACCTCTGGCTGGCCCCAGTAGGGGGAAGTTTTAAGGAATGGTGGGTTCACCACTCAAAATAGTCTACCCCTCTCCACCCTCAAGCCTCCAATTCCATCTTCATAATGCTCAAGCTGCTCCCATCTGACCACCACAGACTTGCACAGTGTGGTGCTCCCACTGCAGGCTGGCCATGCTGCTGGCAGGCCTACATCCCTGCTGCATGGCATTATGGCAAGAGGGTGTCTGTGGCCCTCCTGTGCCTGTGCTGGAGGCAGGTCCGTGGGTGGCATGGCAGTCAACAGGTCTCTGTCTGTCTTCCTTTTCATGAGCTGTGTTGCCTGAATTAAATTTGACTAGATTTTTGAGTCCCAGACACAAAAGAGCATTGGCCATCAAACTAGACATCAAGCTAGGATGAACAAAAGACTGCCATCTACTCTGCTCCTGTCTGATATAAGAACACCACCACCTATATCTTATATATGATCTTACGGAGATATTTTCCCAACCAAGGTTCCTTGCTCTCAGACGACTACAGCTTGTATCTAGTGACATAAAACTAGCCAGCACAACAATGGAGTTGGGTTAAGTTTCCAGCTGACCTATCCATAGATTTGAATACATGAACCTATGGTAGACATGCTTAAACTGTATCTATCTTAGTTAGGGTTTCCTTTGCTGTAAACAGACACCGTGACCAAGGCTACTCTTATAAAGGACACCGTTTCATTGGACCTGGCTTATGGGTTCTAGAGTTCAGTTCATTTATCATCATGGCAGGAAGCATGGCAGTATGCAGTCAGGCAGGGCACTGAAGGAGCTGAAAATTCGACATCTTGTTCCAAAGGCAACCAGGAAAAGACTGTCTTCCAGGAACCTAGGAGAAGGGTCTCAAAGCCCATCCCCACAGTGACATACTTCCTCCAACCAAGCCACACCTACTCCAACAAGATCACATCCCCTAGTAGGGCCAATCCCTGGGCCAAGGATATTCAAACCTCCACAGTATCCAAAAGATAGTGGAATGTTTACTATTTGTTTTCTTATTGCTTTGTAAAGACTCTTTCTATATTAAGGATATGCTTCAAGGTCTAGTACAGACTATACCCCTTCATTCTCATACTACTCTCATTTTTAAAAAGTCAGCACGCCACTTATAAAGTAGAAGTCTATGGATTGCTCATTGGAGAAGGGAGAGACTTACTTTCTGTGCTATTAACGAGTAGCATCTCAGATTCCATTTTCTCTATGACGTCTTACCCATCCCCACATTCCATCTAATACCTTTCCTAAGTCCCCGTCTCCCGTATCATCACCCATAATGGGGCAGATAAGGAGCTCAGTTTGGATGTTTAAACACTTTGTAAGAGAAGTGGGTGGTGGGAGGTTATTCAAACTTGAAGGAAAGCCAGTGCGATACGATTGGAATTTCACGTTGAGGGTGCATCACTATGGCAACAATGGACAGATCTGGAGAAACAAGGCAAAGCATGGTAGAACTAGGAATAAAACCGATCAGGGAAAATAGAGACTGTTTATCTTTTGTTTTACTCTCAGCTCATTTCTCAAAACTCTACATGAGCACCTGAGAAACATATCTCTGGTCTTGGAAGCAAACACATTTTAATTATGTTTGCATGTATAAAGCCATAAGGAGGAAATCCTTCTGGCAATATTGTTTGCACTAACAGCGACAGGATCTCTGCAGTCTTTTGTTTGAGAGGTAATGGTTTACTTTAAAATATATGCATAGCTTTGAATTCTCATCTTCCTAAATTAAGGTTTTCATCCATCTATTTAACTCAATAAATATTCACTGAGACACCGAACCAGAAATGAAGTTTATGCTTTGAGCAAACTCTGACCTGTCACATGGTCTCATCTTACATCCTACAGGAGACAGTTCCCTGTCATTAAATGCCTTTGAGCTCCTGGATTCAATAATGACTTACACACACATTTGCATGTGTAAAGATTTGATAATACCCCCATCCTTTGACATTTGCACCAATTTTGGTTTTTATTGTAACAGACAATGAACAAGGAGCAAATCTGTGTTAAGACATTTATGACTCTCTGGCTCTGGGAGGGATCCCTACCTAACACATCTCAAGTCTTAAACAAATAAATACAACAACAACAACAACAACAACAACAACAACAACAAAACAGAAAAAAATCACAGCCCTTGAAGAGGAAAGGTCTTCTCATTCAAAACCCAGTTTCTTGCAATAGAACAGGGCTAGAAATTCCTCTCACATCAGTGTTTTCCAAAGCAGGTGTTGACTAGAGTGTCACTTTAGAAATTAAAGCAAAGTTAATGAAATGCCGGTGTTCATCACCAGTCAGTAAGAAGAGCCTTGATAGGGAAGAGTATCAATGGTAAGAAAGGAAGATCTATGCAGTAAGGCTGTATTTGGGAGAACCATGTCTAGTTCTGAAATGAGTTTCTCTCTGTGACATAAACTCCAGAGATGATCAGTAGAATCAGGAGCTTAAAACTCAAGGGTCAGAGGCAGGTGGATTTCTGAGTTAGAGGCCAATTTCGTCTATAAAGTGAGTTGTAGGACAGCCAGTGCTACTCAGAGAAACCCTGTCTCTAAAACCAAACCAAACCAAACCAAACCAAACCAAACCAAACCAAACCATAACAAAACAAAAAACCCTCAAGGGTCTAAGACACAGGTTCAGAGTTCTTTGCTTTCATGGTTTATTATGTGGTCGGCGATGGCCTGTCAATGGGAGATGCCCTCTCTTTGTCCCATGAAGTCTTGTGCTCCTGTTCACCATGCTATTTCCCAGAACATAAAGTCTTCGTAAATGGAACGTATTTTATTTGTGAAAAGATATTAAAAGTACACATGCCAATAGTACATTCTATTCATCATAGTCACAAGAGCCAAGTGTCATAAATTCTGTTGTGTAATTCAAAACACATTTGCTCCAAGGAAAATTTCTTCATTGTTCTATCTCTCCCTGAGGATAAGGTGAAAAGTCAATGCCAGAGCCTGGGTGGAGTGTGTGTGTGTGTGTGTGTGTGTGTGTGTGTGTGTGTGTGT
>JADRCD010212044.1:20240-39324 GCA_019843815.1 Montemys delectorum | reverse complement strand
TGTTTGTTTGTTTTGTATTTAGTAGAGCTTAAAATCTTGGCTCTTACTGTGGTACAAGCCCAAAATAAGAACAATTTTTAGACATTGGATTTCATTGTAATAAGGCTGTACTTCAATGACCCTCACATCACCAAAGGATTTTTACTTCCATTGTAGCTAAGCTGAGATTTGACAGTTCTGCTGCGCCAAGGAATGAACTGTAGGCATGATTTTTGGATACAGACTTCCTGCTACAGTCAAAACATTTGACTTGAGTGAATGATTTTATTCTCAGACCACAGAGAACAGGTTACATTCATTTAAGAAATGGTGTGTGCATTAAGATGGTCTATCCATAAAGTCATTCATCAGCTATTTCAAAGAACAATGGTTCTGCTTGGAGGGTGGCACGGACATTAGGTGAGGATAAGAATTTGGTTCATTAGCTGTGATAATTTGGAAAAGGATTTATCTCAGAGAAAGATTAACTTATAAAGTCTTCTTCTTCAAACTTGGTACAACAGTTATAAGTGTCAAGCAAAGCATTCAGTCTCATTCTTTTTTGTTCTCTTACAAGCCACCTCCCAAGTTAATTGTCTACATTTACTTTGGGTATATAAATACTTTTGAAATATGTAAGCTGTTCTGAAAATAATAGTGTAGTGTAAAAACGTGAAATAAGCAATACTAATAATAGAGAGGCTAAGATAGGAAAAGCAAGATTTCAAGGCCCTTATGTTGTACACAGCAAGACACTGTCACAAACAAACAAGCTAAAAGTGTATATGTATTGTACAATATTGGACCTATTTCTTCAATTACCAAATTAGAGAGACCGCTGGATGACAGTCAACAAATTTCTAATTCCTCATATTTTTGGTTTCAATCGATTTGGATATGTTGGTAATATTAATTTTCATATTAACCTATTAAGAAAAAGTAATTGTTACTTCCTGTTGTTTTTGTTGTAAGAGGTAGAATTAGGTTTGTGTGGATTTGTTGAAAGGTTACTTTCTTGGTTCTTCTGGGGTGTAGTTTCGCTCCTTATGTTGATGTTTTCCATTTATTATCCTTTGTAGGGCTAGATTTGTGGAAGGGTATTGTGTAAATTTTGTTTTGTCATAAAATATCTTGTTTTCTCCATCTAAGGTAATTGAGACTTTATTGGGTATAGTAGCCTGTGCTGGCATTTGTGTTCTTGTAGGGTCTGTATGACATCTGCCCAGGATCTTCTAGCTTTCATAGTTTCTGGTGAGAAGTCTGGTGTAATTCTTATAGACCTGCTTTTATATGCTACTTGACCTTTTTCCCTTATTGCTTTTAAAATTCTTTCTTTGTTTAGTGCATTCGGTGTTTTTACTATTATGCGAGTGGAGGAATTTCTTTTCAGGTCCTATCTATTTGGAGTTCTGTAGGCTTCTTGTATGTTCATGGGCATCTCTTTCTTTAGGTTAGGGAAGTTTTCTTCTACAATTTTGTTGAAGATATTTACTGGCCCATTACCTTGGGAGTCTTCACTCTCTTCTATACTTATCCTTAGGTTTGGTCTTCTCATTGCATTCTGGATTTTCTGGATGTTCTGGGTTAGGAGCTTTTTACATTTTCTTTGACTGTTATGTCAACGTTTTCTATGGTGTCTTCTGTCCCTGAGATTCTCTCTTCTATCTCTTATATTCTGTTGGTCATGCTTGCATCTATGGTTCCTGACTTCTTTCCTAGGTTTTCTATCTCCAGAGCTGTCTCTCTTTCTGATTTCTTTATTGTTTCTATTTCCATTTTTAGATTCTGGATGGCTGTGCTCATTTCCTTGACCTGTTTGATTGGGTTTTCCTGTAGTTCTTTAAGAGATTTTTGTATTTCCTCTTGAAGGGCTTCTAGCTGTTTACCTGTGTTCTCCTGTATTTCTTTGAGTTAGTTATTTATGTGTTTCTTAAAGTCCTGTATCATCATCATGAGAAGTGATTTTATATATGAATCTTGCTTTTCCAGTGTGATGATGTGTCCAGGACTTGCTATGGTGGGAGTATTGGGTTCTGAAGGTGTCAAGTAACTTTGGTTTGTGTTGCTTATATTCTTATGCTTGCCTCCTGCCATTTGGTTATCTCTAGTACTACCTAGAGAGTTCCTGTGTGTCTGGGTCCTGCTGGTCTCAGTTACCCCCGGTGTTTGGACAGATGTTTGGTACTTCTGACCTCTGATTCTGGGTGTGTTAGAGCACCTGGGAGTGGAGTTTCCTCTGGGTGTTGTGGGACTGGCTGCAGAGATTGTGCCCAAGGTCTGCTCAAGGCACCTCTGATCCTGGCTGTGTTAGAGCACCTGGGAGTGGAGCTTCCTCTGGGTATGGTGGGACTGGCTGCAGAGCTTGCACCCAAGGTCTGCTCAGGGCACCAGCCCAGACAGACCAGAAGAAACCTGAGCCCAGGTTTTTTTTTTTTTTTTAATTTAATTTTTTTCTTTTTTTTGGAGGGGAAACTGGGAAAGGGGATATCATATGACATGTAAATATAGAAAATATCTAATAATTTTTTTTTCAAAAAAAATAAAAAATATGAATTTTTATGTAATAAATATTCATTTTTAAATATTTCCCGTGTCAATATAACAGTATTAAAATTAAAAGAGATGTGCTTTTGAATTGAAAACTCTGTGACAATTAAACACTGATGGACCTTACTTAAAACTAAATGCATTTTAAAATATTTGTACTGAATAATATGTACACATATTCCATAATTAACATATAGAAGTAATTTTTGATAAAGGTTTTCATTCAAATTACATACTTAATAACATTGCATTTTTATTATTATTGAAAAGACAATTTTATGTATACAAATTTCATTTAATTTTTTACTGATCATTACATTTATTTACATTTCAAATGATGTCCCCCTTCCTGTTTTCCCTTCCACAAAACCTCCATCCCATCACCTCTCTCCCACCTCTGCTTTGTTGCTATGAGGGTGCTCCTCCACTCACTCACCCACTCCTGCCTCCCTACGGTAGCATCTCCTTAGCTGGGGCATCAAGCCTCTACAGGACCAAGGGCCTTTCCTCCCACTGATGCCAGATAAGGCCATCCTCTGCCACATATGTATCCGGAGCCATGGCTCCCTCCATGTATAATCTTTTCACTGAAATTTTTTAATGTAATACATTCTGATCATGGTTTCTATTCTATTATCTCCTCTCAGATCATCTCTATCTCTCCAAAACTCCACATTCCCTTTTTAGAAAAGAAATGTAAACAAGCAAGCAAACAAATAACTACAACACACACACACACACACACACACACACACACACACACACACACAGGATAAAAAAGCAAACCAATAAAGAAAACTTATAAATTATTCATTCATTCTTTCTTTTTTCTTCTTTCTTCTTTGTTTTTTATTTTATTTACTCTTTTTTACACTCCAGATTTTACCCCACACCCACTCCACTCTCTGACTGTTCCATATCTCATACCTCTTTCCCCACCATACTCCCATCTCCATGGGGTTATTCCCAACCTCCCTACCCCCCAACCTCCATCAGACCTCCCTACTCCCTGGGGCCTCCAGTCTCTTAAGAGTTAGGTGCATTATCTCTGACTGAAACCAGACCCAGTAATTCTCTGCTTTATATGTGTTGGAGGAGGGGGCCTCATATCAGGTGGTGTGTTCTGCCTGGTTGGCGGTCCATTGAGAGATCTCAGAGGTCCAGGTTAATTAAGACTGCTGGTCCACCTACAGGATCACCCTTCTCCTCAGCTTCTTTCAGCCTTCCCTAATTCAACCACAGAGGCCTGCAGCTTCTGTCCATTGGTTAGGTGTAAATATCTGCATCTGACTCTTTCAGTTGCTTGTTGGGTCTGTCAAAGGGCAGTCGTGATAGGTCCCTTTTTGTGAGCACTCCATAGCCTAAGTAATAGTGTCAGACCTTAGGACCTCCATTTGAGCTGAATCCCACTTTGGGCCTGTCTCTGTACCTCCTTTTCCTCAAGCACTTCTCTATTTTTGCCCTTGTAGTTCTTTCAGATAGGAACAATTATGGGTCAGAGTTTTTGACTGTGGGATAGCAACCCCATCCCTCACATGATGCCCTGTCTTTCTGCTGGAGGTGGGATCTACAAATTCCCACTCCCTACTGTAGGGCACTTCATCTAAGGTCCCTCCCTTTGAGTCCTGAGAATCTCTTATCTTCCAGGTCCTTGGTACATTCTGGAGGGACTCTCCCCCCAACCTACCTCCTGTTTCCATCTTTTCTGTTGGCTCTTAGGTCTCCAGTCCATTCCCCCACCCAATATCTGATCATGTTCCTGTCTTCTCCTCCCTGCCCCCTTTCCCACCCAGAACCCTCCCTCCTTGTCCTCTTTCTTTCTTTCTTTCTTTCTTTCTTTCTTTCTTTCTTTCTTTCTTTCTTTCTGTCTGTCTGTCTGTCTCTCTGTCTCTGTCTCTGTCTCTGTCTCTGCCTCTCGCCCACCCCTCTCTCTCACACACACATACACTAAACAAAATTCATAAAACACAAAATCTGAAAACATAACATGCAAGCAAAAGATTATTAAGACAAAAAGAAAATGACTTTTAAAAATCAATGTGAAACAAAAATTTTTACAAAAACTCCATTGAAGCAACTAATTATTTCTTTCAAGTGTTGCCAGTTACAGACAGCTTCTTGTTTTGGGATCAAAGTTGTGTCCACTTCTCCCCTCAACCTCTCAGTGCTATTGAAATGCTGCACAGTATCCTCTTATGCTCATATGTAATAATTTGTTTATAATTTCATCTATTGATCTAGACTAATTTCTTCCAGTTTAGTTACTATAAATGTTCTGTTTTTTGACCTCTTACATGCCAGTAATATTATATTCATGTACTAGAGAGGTTGATAGTTCAAATTCAAGGCATTTTGAATGCCAGAATTATAGTCACATAACATTATTCCCAGTAAGACAGAGCATTTACAATAGCCAGCATTGGATGAAACTTTACACAGGAGATAGTGTCTTCAAAATGGACAAATGAAAAAACAGTTAAAAAGTATCTGTAATGGAATCTTGTATAGGAGCATGTAGTAAGGATAGACCTCAAAAATGTATGTGAGTTAAGTCAAGCAAAAAAGATATTTATTCTACCATTCTAATTGTACAAAATTTGCCAAGGGAAATAGAATTGACAGCATGAAAAAGCAGACCAGTTGCTATTTAGCACCAGGCATAGGGCTAAGGATTATCTACAAAGAAGAAAAATGAAAGGGAAGTTTTGACAATCAGAAAAAATATCTGTACTTTAGTAGAATAATGATTGCATTTGTGTAAATATATGTCACGATTGATTAAAAACTCAAACTTAAATAGCTACATGCAAATTATACAAAATAAAAAGCATACAGCAGGCATCCTATAAGATAAGGTTTTGATTTTTAGAAAAATGTCTTAAATACATTTTCTTGTTTTTCTTAAGAATACAAGCTATTGGTGTTCTGTTCAGGAAAATTTCCCCTGTGCCCATGTGCTCTTCCCCACTTTCTTTTCTATTAGTTTCACTGTACCTGGTTTTGTGTGGAGGTCCTTGATCCACTTGGACTTGAGCTTTGTACAAGGAGATAGGAACAGATTGATTTGGATTCTTCTAAATGCTAACCTCCAGTTGAGTCAGCATCATTTGTTGAAAATGCTGTCTTTTATCCACTGGATGGTTTTAGCTCCTTTGTCAAAGATCAAGTGACCATAGGTGTGTGGGTTCATTTCTGGCTCTTTTATTCCATTCCATTAATTCACTTGCTTGTCACTGTACCAATATCATGCAGTTTTTAATCACAATCGCTCTGTAGTACAACTAAAGTTCATGGATGGTGATTCCACCAGAGGTTCTTTTATTGTTGAGAATAGTTTTCAATATCCTAGGGTTTTTTTTTTATTCCAGATGAATTTGCAAATTGCTCTTTCCAAGTCTGTGAAGAATTGAGTTAGAATTTTGAAGGGGGTTGCATTGATTCTCTAGATTGACTTTGGCAAGATAGCCATTTTTACTATATTAATCTTGCTAATCCATGAGCATGGGAGATCTTTATCTTCTGAGATCTTCTACAATTTCCTTATTAAGAGACTTGAAGTTCTCAACTGAGGAATACCAAATGGCTGAGAAGCACCTAAAGAAATGTTCAACATCCTCAGTCATCAGGGAAATACAAATCAAAACAACCCTGAGATTCTACCTCATACCAGTCAGAATGGCTAAGATCAAAAACTCAGGTAAGAGCCAATGCTGGAGAGGTTGTGGAGAAAGAGGAACACTCCTTCATTGCTGGTGGGATTGCAAGCTGTTACAACCACTCTGCAAATTAGTTCCTCAGGAAATTGGACATAGTACTACCTGAGGACCAAGCTATACCACTCCTGGCATATACCCAGAAGATGCTCCAACATGTAATAAGGAGACATGGTCCACTATATTCATAGCAGCCTTATTTATAATAGCCAGAAGCTGGAAACAACCCAGATACCCCTCAATAGAGGAATGGATACAGAAATTGTGGTACATCTACACAATGTAGTACTACTCAGCTATTAAAAACAATGAATTTATGAAATTCTTAGGGAAATGGATGGATCTGGAGATTATCATCCTGAGTGAGGTAACCCAGTCACAAAAGAACACACATGGTATGCACTCTCTGATGAGAGGATTAGCCGAGAAGATCAGAATACCCAAAATACAATCCACAAACCACAAGAAACTCAAGAAGAAGGAAGACCAAAATGTGGATACTTTGCTCCTTCTTAAAAGGGGGAACAAAATACCCATGGAAGTAGTTGCAGAGACAAACTATGGAGCAGAGACTGAAGGAAGGACAATCCAGAGACTGTTCCACCTGAGGATCCTTCCCATATTCAATCATCAAATCCAGATACTGCTGTGGATGTCAACAAGTGCTAGCTGACAGGAGCCTGAGATATCTGTCTCCTGCGAGGTTCTGCCAGTGCCCTATTAATACAGAAGTAGAGGCTCACAGCCATCCATTGGACTGAGCACCACGGGGTCCCCAAGGAAGGAGCTAGAGAAAGGACCCAAGGAGCTGAAGAGAAACAACAATATGAACTAACTAGTACTCTCAAAGCTCCCAGGGACTAAACCACCAACCAAAGAGTACTTGTCCTGGGATGAATGGCTCCATCAGCGTATATATAGCAGAGGATGGCCTAGTCAGTCATCAATGGGAGGAGAGGCCCTTGGTCCTGTGAAGGTTCTATGGCCCAGTGTAGGGGAATGCCAGGGCCAGGAAGTGGGAGAGGGTGGGCTTGTGAGCAGAGGGAGGGGGTCAGAAACAGGTTTTTTTTTTTTCCAGAGTGGAAACTCTGAAAGGAGATATTATTTTGAAATGTAAATAAAGAAAATATCTAATTAAAGAAAAAGGAAAAATATAATGTAAGCATTTTAAGGACCTGAAACAATGCAAGTTATCCAGAGTCCAGCTGCTTCCACTCTAGAGAAGTGGAGCTAGAGAAGCTGTCTGCAGACCTGTCAGATGTTAATCAAATCCTCACATGTCAGCTGGCTCAGGCTCTAACATTGTTAGTTTATGAAAGATCTAGCTGTACATTAATGGTGATTAAATGAATATTTTTGGGGGGAAAGGTAGTACAAAAAGAAAGAGCATTCATCATTCTACCACTGAAATGGAAATTGTTTATATTTTGGCATATTCCTCAATTTTTAATGCATTTTTACATATCCCAGATAATATGATAATTGCTATTTTATAAGTACATTTTCACTCAATATTAAATCATTAACATTTTTCTGTCAAACTTTCCATAAATATCAATTTAATAACTAGATAATAACTCATCCTATGCCAGTACCCTAATTAACTAATGCTATTTTAATGGTGTTTAATTATTCTTTTAAACAGCAGATACATTGCCTGGCACATTCAAAGTTTTCCAGGTTTTTTTCTACTGAACAAATGTACTATAAACTATATTATGAAGAATATCCTTGTGTCCCAACCTTTGCATTTTGTGAAAACCTTAAAGACAAATTTCCAGAACTCAAATTTCTGTCCCTAATGCACACACACACACGCACACACACACACACACACACACACGCACATACACACACACACACACACACACACACACACACAAATGCTAAAGACAGTTAATTGACATGTCAGATTCTTTGATCTTGGAAGAAAGTAAAATATTGCTATTTATGTTTTCCCAATGTTAGCAAAGGCAAGTCAAAATAATTGAACATGACTCTCGGGGTTATACTACTTCTGATAATTTGTAAATGAGTACTTAGCTAAAGGTAAAATATTAGGCAGCTTCTTTCTTTTAAAAATAACTTTATGGTAGTCTTTGGAGAGCATGGTGCCTGATTGCTTTAAATCCTCTAAATTTCTCTAAACCTAATTTCTTTACTCAAAGTACTTATACTGGCTAGTTTTGTGTCAGCTTGCCCCCAACTAGAATCATCAGAGAAGGGGAAGCATCAATTGAGAAAATATCTGCACAAAATAGGAGCTGTAGGCAAGCCTGTAGGATTTTTTTTTTTTAATTAGTGAGCGATGGGTGAGGGGCCCACTATGAGAAATACCATCACTGGGATGGTGGTCCTAGTTTCTATTAGAAAGCAGGTTGAACAAGCCATGAAGAGCAAGGCAGTAAGCAACATTTCTCCATGGCTGCTGCATCAGCTCCTGCCTCCCTGTTCCTGCCCTTTGAGTTCCTGTCCTGGCTTCCTTTAATGATGTGGAAGCTTAAGTCAAATAAACCCTTTATTCCTCAGGATGCTTCAGTCATGGTGTTTCATCGAAGCAATAGGAATACTAACTAAGGCAGACCTTTATCTTGATTATAGCGTCTAAAAGTTTGTTTTGTCATTTCTGTCATTTTGGCATTTTCCATCTAGTTATGTCTTTGGAAAAATCACTGCTACTCTGACTCTTACTGTGTGGCAAATAACATAACACTCACTCAGTCCTGTGTGAATCTGTGTGAATGTTCTGTTTTATCTTCTCAATGCTATAGCTGTCAGGAACCTGTAGTCCGTTCTTGCATTCTTTCTATTGTGCATAGGTATCTCTGTCAAATTCTCAGGTTGCCTTAGGGGCAGAACCTGGGGCAGGTGAGTGTGGATCCATCTGGGACAAGACTAGAGAATGCCATGGTGCTGGCCTCTATTTCAGCCTTTCCTGACAAAGAACTGGAATTGTATTAAGTGAGGCGAACGTTTCCCAATGTGTGCTGACACAGATGTGGGACTGCATGAACTTCTCTTCAAGGCATCCTTTGATACAGAGTTTTAAAGAAGATTGTTTGACATAAATACATCTTGCTATTTATTTATTTTCAATTTAATTTATTTAATAATACACTGCCTGAGATATTACCTTTCTATGTCATCAGTGCTGTCCTTGAACTTGTTGCAATCCTTGTAATAGGTTGTCCTATGGATTAGCTCTCCTTTGCATCAAGTCCTTGTGCCATCTGCACAGGACGGGTTTTACAAAGCATAAATAAATCTACCCAACAGAATCAAACAAGATAGAAACAGCATCTCAGATTCCATCTGTATCACATCCTGGGAAGAAAAATTTATTATTCTCTATGAATAAAGTTCAATAATGACTTTATTGAATTTTAAATGTTTATACAGATTTTTAAAACCTGGAAGGTGAAAGCAAAACAGGTTTACAGGTAATTATTCCAGGTGATTTACTAAAATATGGTTAAAAATTTCTTACTGATCTCATATTAACGTCCAGATATGTTACAAGATCATATTGATATGGTATCACAAGACAGTAGGTAAAGCTGTGATAACTTGAAACCAAGTTAGGTCTTTTAAGAGCAATCAATGCAGCTCTCCAATTCTATAGATGAATTTATATTCATCATCAATGAGGTGAAAGATAATATAAAATGACTAGTCAAGAAGCTCATCAAAATCCCCTGGCAACTGCCCATTTTCTTGACTCCATTGCTATGCAGATCATAGGGCACACCCAGTCGCCTGTCTGAGCCAGGTTCAAGGGTTTTGGGAAAACTGTTGTCGCTCAGATCTTCTTACTTGACAGTCCTGGGCACTGAGGTCACTGACCCAGCATAAGGAAAGTTGACCCAACAACAGTGGCAAGCTGTTTTTTTGACATCCTTTACCCTCTGCTGAAGGTTCATTTCTGTTTGGATTCACAATGACTTCATTTTCAACTACATGAGGAATTCATGTGGCCTCTGGAAACCTTCAGGACTCAAGGTAAAAGACACCTGTACAATTTTGACATTAGAGTCATGGCAAAGAATTGCTTTGACCTATGTTTGAAGATTTAATGACAATTCTGACTTTTATCTTGAATATAAGTAAAATAAAATAAAATACATAAATATTCAAGACAGATTTTTTTTAAAAAGTTCTAGTTGCTACGTATATTAAGAAATAGGTATTTTGTTTTCTCATAAGATTTCATTTTTTTCTTTCTCATTCCTTTTCCTTTTCATTTCTCTTCCTCCAGTTTGTTCTTCCTCCCAGCACAGAAATCTTTCTGACTTGGTCATTTCACACATACACACACACACATACTTACAAAATACACACATACACACACAAACATAAACACAGACACACACAACACATACATAAACAGACACACACAAACATACACACAGAGCTACACACATATACACATATACAAAGACACACACAAGTATACATACAGACAAATATCCATACACACACACCTATATATACATGTACATGTATATATAGATATATAGATACACAATCACACACACAAACATACGTATATACATACTTAGATAAAAACACAAGCACAGGAACACAAAGTCACATACACATACAGACATACAAAGAGACACACACAGACAGACACACAAATACATATATACACACAAGTATAGTCACATACACACACATATATATACACACAGACACACTCAAATATGCACACAAACAGATACAGAGAGACACACACATACAGACATACAAACAAACACACACAGACAGACACAGACATGGGAATCAAAAGACACAAAAACATACAATCAAACATACATAGAAATACATAGACACACATACGTATTTACACATACATACATACACATACAGATACAATGATACACACAACCACACAGACAGCATACACATACATGTAAAAATACACACATACATATTCACACACACATACACACACATACTGATACATAGATAAACACACAAACGCAGAGATAAACATACACAGTCTCTCTCACACATACAGGGCCATATTCACACATGGACACATAGGTCCACATACAGACATAGACACACAGACATATAGACATGCACACACAGGAACACACACAGGTACACAAATAGACATATATACACAGAGAGACATGTAGATACACATACACACACAGACACAGAGGTACACATAACACATACAAATACCCAGAGATACAAATGCCCACAGACATGTGAACACCTATTTGCATAGACACACAGAGGCACAAAGTATATACATTTACACACATACACACAATCACTGAGCTGAGGGAAGGACCCTGATAAAGAATGAAGATCTCCAACCTAGGCTTTTTTCCCATATAATGGAAGTGGATCTCTGCAACCCTTCCCATCAGCTGCAAGAGGTGCAAGAGGTAGCCATATTGATAAAAACTAGACTGGGCTCTAATCTATGAGTGTAGCAGAACATCACTAGGAATCATTTTATTGATTTTTATTGATTTTTCTTCTTTTTTATCAGCTGTCATGTTTCTTTCTATTCTAGGTCTTTAGGCTATCCAGACTCCAGTTTCTGGTCATATAGGCAGTCTCAGGCATAAGCTCCCTATTGTAGCATGGGTCTTAAATTAGATTAGTCATTGGTTGACCACTCCCATAGGTTCTGCACCACCATTGCCCCATCACATTTTGCTAGTGGGACATTGTGCAACAAAGGTTCTGTGGCTAGGTTGATATCCCAGTCTCACTGCTTGAAAACTAACCTGGTTATGGAAGACAGCCAGTTCAGATTCTGTATGCCCCATTACTGGACATATTAGCTAGGTTCAGCCTCATAGATTCCTTGGAGTTTTCATTGCCCTAGCTTTCTAGCTTGTCCCAGAGATGTCCCACCATCCCTGGTTCTAGATGTCTCTCCAAGTATTCTCTCCCTCTGTCCTTTTGCAACCAGACCCACCATGTCCCTATCCCCACCCATCCCTCATATAGCTCCCTCTCAAAGTCCATATATAATGTCTATTTTACTTTCCCTCCTCAGTGAGATTCAAGTGGCCCTTCCTTGTTATTTAGCTTCTTTGAGTCTGTGTGTTGTAGCATGGTTATCCTTTGCTTAACAGGTAATGTTCATTTATAAGTGAATACATACTGTTTGTCTTTCTGTGTCTGGGTTACTTCACTCAGAATCTTTTCTAGTTCCATTCATTTGCCTGCAGATTTCTTGATGTCATTGTTTTTAATTGCTGAGTAATAGTCCATTGTGTAAATGTACCACCATTTCTTTATGCTTCAGTTGAGGGAAATCTAGGTTCTTTCAAGGTTTTGGCTCTAACAAATAAAGCTGCTATTAACATAGTTAATAAATGTCCTTCTGGTATGGTAGAGCTTCTTTTGGATATATTTCCAGGAGTGGTACAGCTGGGTCTTGAGGTAGATATATTTCTAGTTTTCCAAGAAACCATCAAATTGATTTCCAAAGTGGCAGTACAAGTTTGTAGTCTCACCCTCAACGGAGGAGTGTTCATCATGCTCCACATCTTCTCCAGCATAAGCTGTTGCTTATGAATTTGATCTTATCCATCTGTGGGGTATAAGATGAAATCTCAAAATCATTTTGATTTGCATTTCTGACTAGAAATGTTGAACATTTTTTTAAATGATTCTTGGCCTTTAAAGAATTACTCTGTTAGGAATTCTGTTTAGAGTTGTACACTACTTTTAATTAGATTATTTGGTTATTGATTTCTAGTTTCACACATATATACATATATATACATATATATATATATATATATGTATATATATATATATAAAATGATATAAGCCCTCTTTCAGATGTAGGGTTGGTGAAGATCTTTTCCCACTCTGTAGGCTGCTGTTTTGTCTTTTAGAAAATGCCTTTGACTTGAAGAAGCTTTTCATAAGGTCTCATTTATTAATTGTTTATCTTTTCTTGTTGTTTTCTAAGGGATTTATTCAATTCTTCTTTAAGGACCTCTATTATCTTCATGAAGTTGATTTAAAGGTCTTTTCCTTATGCATAAGCTGTATTGGAATATTCAGGGTTTAATGTAGTAGGATAGCTGGGTCCTGGAGAAATATTGACTTTGCTGCTGTTAAGTGTGTTCTTCTGCTGTCATTTAGGCATCTGGCTTTGGAGCAAATGCAGGTTTAGGTGCCAAGTTCTGTGCCTGTCTTTGTGGGATGGATGTTTTGTTCCTTGGTTTCTATTTCCTCTTTTGGTTTTCTGGCTAGTGTGGCCTATGGTTGAGTGTGGGGTCTCCACCTGAATTGGGAGCAGGGACACAACAATGAGGGATAGGGTGAAGGGATCCAAAGAATGAAAGAGTTCCCCTGGTGGGTGGCCTACATGGACTTCTTACAATTGGCTTCTACTCTCGTTACATATTTGTAAGAAAATTGTATGTAGGTTAATTTTTAATCATTTATTTATTTATTTATTTATTTATTTTTTTATTACACTCCAGACTCTCTGGGGTCTCCAGACTCTTGAGAATTAGGTGAATCTTCTCTGACTGAATCCAGACCTGGCAGTCCTCTGTTCTATGTGCGTTGGCGGCCTCATATCAACTGGTATATGCTGCCTGGTTGGCAGTCCAGTGTTTGAGAGATCTCAGGGATTTAGGTGAATTGAGACTGCTGGTCCTCACCTCTCCCCTTCCTCAGCATCTTCCAGCCTTTCCCTAATTCAACCTCAGGGGTCAGCAGCTTCTGCCCATTGGTTAGGTACAAATATCTGCATCTGACTCTTTCAACTGCTTCTTGGGGCTTCCGGAGTGTTTTCATGCTAGGTCCATTTTTGTGAGCACTCCGTAGCCTCAGTAATAGTGTCAGGCCTTGGGACGTTCCCTTGAGCTGCATCCTACTTTGGACCTGTCACTGCCCCTTCTCTTCCTCAGGCTCCTCTCCATTTCCATCCCTGCTTTTCTTTCACACAGGAACATTTATGGGTCAGAGTTTTGATTGTGGGATGACAACTCCCTCCCTCAGTTGGTGCCCTGTCTTCCTGCTGGAGGTGGGCTCACTCTATATTCCCTCTCCCTACTGCCTGGTATTTCATCTAAGGTCCCTCCCTTTGAGTCCTGAGAGTCTCTCACCTGCCCAGACTCTGGTGCATTCTGGAGGGTCTCCCAATCTCCTATCTCCCAAGGTTACCTGTTTCCATTTTTTCTACTGGCCCTTAGGGCTTCGGTTCTTTTCCCTCACCCAATACCAGATCAGGTCCCCTTCTTCCCCATCCCTGTCCACCTTCCCTCCCAGGTCCCTTCCTCCCTCCCAACTTGTGATTGCTTTCTTCTCCCTCCCAAGTGGGACTGAGGCACTTTCACTTGGGTCCTTCAGCTTAGTGATCTTTTTGAATAGAGTGGACTGTTTCTTTAGCATTCTGTACTTTTTTTTTTTTTTTTTTGGCTAATATCCACTTATTAGTGAGTACATACCATGCATGTCCTTTTGGGTCTGAGTTATCTCACTCAGGAGGATATTTTCTAGTTCCATCCATTTGCCTGCAAAACTCAGGATGTTCTTGTTCTTAATAGCTGAGTAGTATTCTATCGTGTACATGAACCACATTTTCTGTTTTCATTCTTCTGTTGTGGGACATCTAGGTTGTTTCCAGCTTCTGCTATCACAAACAAGGCAGCTACAAACATAGAGGAATGTGTGCCCCCGTGGCATGGCTGGTCATCTTTTGAGTATATTCCCGAGAGTGATATTGCTGGATCTTCAGGTAGATCTATTTCCAATTTTCTGAGGAACATCCAAATTGATTTCCAGAGTGGTTGTACCAGTTTGCAATCCAACCAGCAATGCAGGAGTTTTCTTCTTTCTCAACATCTTCTCCAATGTGTGCTGTCACCTGAGGTTTTGATCTTAGCCATTCTGATTGGTGTATGGTGGAATCTCAGGGCCATTTTGATTTGCACGTCTCTGATCACTAAGGACCTTGAACGTTTCTTTAGGTGCCTCTCAGCCATTTGAGATTCCTGGTTTGAATTCTCACTTTGGTTCTATACCCCATTTTTAGATTGGATTTTTTTTTTTTTTTTTTTTTTTTTTTTTTTTTTTTTTTTTTTTTTTGCTGGTTAGGCAATCTACAAATTCAATGCAAACCCCATCAAAATCCAAACACAATTCTTCAAAGACATGGAAAGAGCAATTCAAAAATTCATCTGGAAAGACATAAAATTCAGAATAGCAAAAATAATTCTTAACAATAAAAGAACTTCTAGGGGAATCATCATCCCTGACCTCAAGCTTTACTACAGAGCAATAGTGATAAAAACTGCATGGTATTGCTGCAGAGACAGACATGTAGATCAATGAAATAGAATTAAAGACCCAGGAATAAAACTACACACTGATACATACTTGATCTTTGGCAAAGAAGCCAAAAATTTACAGTGGAAAAAATAAAGCATCTTCAGTAAGTGTTGCTGGTCTAAGTGGTTGTCTGTATATAGAAAAATGAAATAGAACCATATTTGTCACCTTGCACAAAGCTCAAATTCAAGTGGATCAAGGATGTCAACATAAAACTAAATATACTGATTCTAATAGAAGAGAAAGTTGGAAAGACCCTTGAACTCATTGGCACAGGGGGAAATTTCCTAAACAAAACTCTAATGGGTCATGCTCTAAGATCAAGAATTGATAAATGGGGCCTTATGAAACTGGAAAGCTTTGTGTAAGGCAAAGGGCATAATCAATAAGACAAATCGGCAACCTACAGATTGGGAAAAATTCTTCACTAACCCCACATCTGATAGATGGCATTCCTTTTTTTAATTGGATATTTTATTTATTTACATTTCAAATGTTATCCCCTTTCCCGGTTTCTCAGGAAACCTTTTATCCCATCCCTACCCCCTCCTTCTGTGAGGGTGCTCCCCCACGCACACACCCTCTCCCACCTCACAGCCCTGGCATTTCCCTACATTGGGGCATCAAGCCTTCACAGGACCAAGGGCCTCTCCTCCCCTTGATGCTAGATAAGGCCATCCTCTGTTACACATGCAGCTGGAGCTATGGAGACACATGAGGATGTGTACTCTTTGGTTGGTAGTTTAGTCCCTGGGAGCTCTGGAGTATCTGGTTGGTTCATATTGTTTTTCTTCTTATGGGGTTTTCTGAAATGCTTTACTATGGTTATTAAATGGAGATCCAAGTGTTGGAGAGATGGCACAGTGGTTATGAGCACTAGTTGTTTTAGTCTCAGGTCCCGTTCTCAGAACCCAAACAGTGGCTCACGACCTTCTATATCTTCAATGCAAAGGCTTCCTGCATTGTCTTTGGGCCTCTCGGTAACTGAACACAATAGAACACGTGGATAAGATGAAAATAATAAAATTTGAAAAAATCATATTGAGAAAAATTAAGTAATATCTACCAATGACTTGTAGACTATATTTAATTTTTTTGTCCCCAACTTACACACAATACCCCCCCAACACACACACACACACACACACACACACACACACACACAAACGTGTGTGTGTGTGTGTGTGCAGAGTAGGGAATGAGGAGTCAATTTCATAGAAAATGTACTTCTAAAATAAAGAATTATGAATAGATCCAAATAAAGTAAAAACCGTCATTTTATGGTAGCAATGGGCAGTAGAAGATAGTAGTGGAGGAGTTCTAATAGTACAATCTGAGTAAGTAATTTCAGGAGGTGAAAAGTGTGATCATGTTTTCCACATTGTCTTCAGTGTGCATGAATACAGACTGTAGTAAAATATGTACCAAATGTCTTCTCTCTGTGGGAAGAAAAGATAGAAGCAAGGCAGGAGGAGAAATGACTCCTCCAAGGCAGCTTTACTACAATTTTTTCTTTAATTGGTATTTCACCATTTTAAATCTATTTAATGTTTTCATGTGCTAAATAAACCTCTGTCTTCTTCTCATGTTAGAATATCTCATTTAAAACACTAATGTTAGCTTAACATGAACTTGTGTTAGTAATACTTTAAATTCCCTTTTCTGTTTTTAACAGTTTCTCATATTTTGTTTACCTTCTAATTTTTCATAATCTTTGATTTTCTGAATTTTGATTCCAAAGAACCTTAGAATTTCCATGATAATTTATTATTTGTATATTAGCATAAAATGTTTCATTTAGAGAGTAGAAATAATATACTCTAAATTTTCAGTCACATAAACATTAATTATGCAGAATATTTTTATTATAATATAAAGAATGAGTTCTAATAGAACAATCTGAGTAAGAAACTTCAATGGGTGAAATGTTTGATAATGTTTTCCATATTGCCTTCAATATCATGAATAATGAATGTATTAAGATATAAACCAAATTTAAGAAACTTGTTTTTTATTAGTATATATTAACAATCTCAGTAACTTTAAGAGTCAGTTGATAACATTTATAACTTTACTGTTTCAGTCAAGTAAATCTTGTATCTTTATCCATAATATATAATTAGGATTTCGTTAAGACAGTAATATTTCACTAGGTTATTTATCAAAAATTAGTAAACATGTTTTGATTATAATTGCTTTTGAGGTGTTTTATTATTCTGTAGTCAATTCAATTTTGTTTTTCATAATTTCATTACCAATTATAAAATCTGAGGAATGAGAAAATGTAAAGGAAAAGTTATATCATGTTATGAGCTTAGAACATTTTGATTCAATGTTCCTAGTTTTTAATTCTTATAGAAAATTACAGATTCAGTAAAATTGTATATTATACAAAATAATTATATAATAGTGTTAAGAAAAAGGTGCTAGAAAATATATTCTATGTAAGAATACCACTGAAACAATACACACAACTTCTAGAAGTGCTAAGGTCTCTGGTAAGATATACAACAGATTATAAGATAAATATGGCTGAATTATTAAAGCATATAACATACTTTTATTAAAATGGATAAATTAACTGTCAATACGTAGTGTTAGTGCTCTAGCAGGACCCTAGAAACATGACATATTATGTAAGTAATATTTTAATTCACTTATTTGATTGAAGATGTTTAAGTATCTTAATAAACCTAGCAGTTGATATTTGAGTTACCAACAGGTAGACAAAAGGAATCAACAAGTAAATTGTTCCAAATGCTTGCTCAACACTATGAGGAAAGAAAAGAAAGGGAACAGAGGAAGTCAAGTTACTCTTCCAATCTGGCCTTACTGTAGTGAAAAGAAAGGGGACAGAGAAAGTGAAGTTATTCTTTTTTTTTTTTTTTTTTTTTTTATGGAAGCTCTCTATTTTATTTTATTTTATTATTTATTTATATTAGATATTTACTTTATTTACATGTAAATTTTTCCTTTCCCAGGTTCCTCTCCAAAAAACAAACAAACAAATGAAAACAAGAACAAACCTCTGTTGCCTCCCCCCTCCCCATGCCTGCCACCCCACCCTCTCCCACTTATTGGTCCTGGCATTCCCCTACACTGGGGCACAAAACCTTCACAAGGCCGAGGTCCTTTCCTCCTATTGATGATCAAATTTGCAATCCTCTACTATACACATGCTGCCAAAACATTCAGTCCCACCATGTTTAGTATTTGATTGGTGGTTGGGTCCCTGGGAGCTCTGAGGGTACTAGTTGGTTCATATTGTTGTTCATCCTAAGGGGCTGCAAACCCTTCAGCTACATAGATCCTTTCTCTAACTCCTTCACTGGGGACTGTGTACTCAGTTCAATGAATGGCTGTGAGCTTCCACATCTGTATTAGTCAGGTATTGTCAGAGCCTCTCAGGAGATAGCTATATGCTTGTCCTTCCTTCAGTCTCTGCTCCATAGTTAATCTCTGCCACTCCTTCTGTGGGTATTTGATTCCCCTTTTTAAGAAGGAATGAAATGTCCACC
>JADRCD010212044.1:0-19840 GCA_019843815.1 Montemys delectorum | reverse complement strand
GAACTTCTGGGCTAATAACCACTTATCAGAGAATGCATACCATGTGTGTTCTTTTGTGATTGGGTTACCTCACTCAGGATGATACTCTCCAGATCCATCCATTTCCCTAAGAATTTCATAAATTCATTGTTTTTAATAGCTGAGTAGTACTCCATTGTGTAGATGTACTACACTTTCTGTATCCATTCCTCTGTTGAGGGACATCTGGGTTGTTTCCAGTTTCTGGCTATTATAAATAAGGCTGCTATGAACATGGTTGAGCAAGTGTCCTTATTACATGATGGAGCATCTTCTGGGTATATGCCCAGGAGTAGTATGGTTGGGTCCTCTGGTAGAACTATATCCAATTTCCAGAGGAACCGCCACACTGATTTCCAGAGTGGTTGTACCAGTTTGCAACCCCACCAGCAGTGAAGTAGTGTTCCTCTTTCTCCACAACCTCTCCAGCATCTGCTGTCACCTGAGTCTTTTATCCTAGCCAGTCTGACTGGTGTGCGGTGGAATCTCAGAGTTCTTTTGATTTGCATTTCCCTGATGACTAAGGATGTTGAACATTTCTTTAGGTGTTTCTCAGCCATTTGGTGTTCATCAGTAGAGAATTCTTTGTTTAGCTCTATGGCCCATTTTTTAATAGGGTTATTTGGTTCTCTGGAGACTGACTTCTTGAGTTCTTTGTATACATTGGATATTAGCCCTCTATCAGATATAGGGTTGGTAAAGATCTTTTCCCAATTTGTTGGTTGCTGTTTTGTCCTATTAAGAGTGTCTTTTGCCTTACAGAAACTTTACAACTTTATGAGGTCCCATTTGTCAATTCTTGATCTTAGAGCAGAAGCTATTGGCGTTCTCTTCAGGAAATTTTCCCCTGTGCCTATTTGCTCGACGTTCTTCCCCACTTTACTTTCTATTAGTTTCAATGTATCTGGTTTGATGTGGAGGTCCCCGATCCACTTGGACTTGAGCTTTGTACAAGGAGAAAGGAATGGGTTGATTTGCATTTTTCTACATGTTGACCGCCAGTTGAGTCAGCACCATCTGTTGAAAATGCTGTCTTTTTTCCACTGTATGATTTTAGCTCCTTTGTCAAAGATCAAGTGACCATAGGTGCATGGGTTCATTTCTGGGTCTTCAATTCTGTTCCATTGATCTACCTGCCTGTCACTGTACCAATACCATGCAGTTTTTATCACAATTGCTCTGTAGTACAGCTTAAGGTCCGGGATTGTGATTCCACCAGAGGTTCCTTTATTGTTGAGAATAGTTTTGGCTATCCTGGATCTTTTGTTATCCTAGATGAATTTGCAAATTGCTCTTTCTAAGTCTGTGAAGAATTGAGTTGGAATTTTGATGGAGATTGCATTGAATCTGTAGATTGTCTTCGGTAAGATGGCCATTTTTAATATATTAATCCTGCCAATCCATGAGCATGGGAGATCTTTCCATCTGGCCTTACTGTAGTGAAAAGACTGAAAGGAAGGGTTTAAAAAGCATTTTAGTGAACAGAAAAGTTCATCTGCAGGAAATTATAGCTTTCTCTTTTCTCATCATGATATAGAAAGTAATACCTGATTATGTAAGTAAGAAAAATTGTTCAATAATAGATAAAATGGTCAATTACAGTTTACCCTCAAATCCATAAAAGTACGTAGAATAAAAATAGTCTATTTCCAGTGAAGTAAAGAAAATTGAAATACAAGAAATGTACAGTTAAATTAGAAACAAGACAAGTTAAATTATAAGCTAAGTGTGAATAGACATATTTTTCTTATTACAAGAGTTGGGTTAATATGGATAAGAAAAATTTAAAAGTAAACTCATAGTACTGAATTAATGGTATCCAAGCACCAAAATGTGAGCCAATCAATATCAGTCAAAACTAAAAATAAAAGATGCCAGAAATGATATCAGGTCTGGTACATCATTATCAAAAGACCAATGATGACAAGTATTAGCTGATAAAATTTATACCTTTAAAATTATGCCATGTATTTCCATTTAACAGGCCAAAAACCTCTGAATCCATTTTAGGTGGAACGGGGATACTAAAGAGTTGAGCAACAAACTCAATAATGCTGAGTACCCTAACCATGCCTATTAGGTGGCTCTACATTTCCCCTGCCTACTTCAAGGTCTACAGCTTCTGAATCTATTTTATTCACAAGCCTATTTTGCAAGATAATTGTCTTTTCCATTTTCTAATACTCCCACCACCTACTGCCATCTTTTCACCAACTGGCATACCTCTAGACTCATGATTTAGGAGTCATCTTTGTCTGGTCCAAATAAACACTCATGTATGGAGTTTTATCCAGCCTATCTTTAATAGTTCACCTTCTACCCTGGCCCCAACTAAAGTAAAGAATTCTCCCACCAAACACAAAACAAATAAGTCAACATCCCCAGGTGACATTACCAAAATAAAAGTTAAAAACAATATGAATGAACAAGAAAACATCTCCACTAGACCCCATAGAGTGTAATCTATTGAGAATTACCCAGGATGCTAACTGTATAGGATAACAATAAACACCTTATATGGACACATGAGTGAACAAAAGAATATTCAGGATTTGAAATTAGAATTCAGTAGAATGAGAACTATTAAAGATAACTCAAGCTGGAAGGAAGATGGAATTGACAAACTCAATAATCCAACTAGATAATTCAAGAAGAGGCCTTACAAAGTGAATTGAACAAGTAGAAGATAGAATATCAGGACTCAGAGATAAGGTATAAGGAAAGGTGAAATAATTAATTAACAAGCAAGGAACAGCGAAAAAATCTGGGACACCACAAAAAGACAAAACCTTTCCAATGATAGGAATGGATGTGGGAGGAGAATTCCAGGTCTCGATGACATAGACAGGATAGTTAAACAACATCGTAGAAGCAATGTTCACCAAGCTCATAAAAGTCATGTGCAAACAGATGCAAGAAACACAGATCACCAAACAGAAAATACAAGAAAAGATTTACCCTGTGGAATAAAATGCTCAAAAGAACAAATATATAGAAGAAGTAAAAAGTACTAAAAGCATTAGGAGAAAAGAAGCTACATATAAGAAAAGCTTGTGAGAATAACAGCTTGTTTCTCTATGTAGACTGAAAACTAGAGAGAACCTGTAGCAATGCTCTCTAAATTTTAAATGGCAATTGAAAAATAAACTACTCTACCTGGCAAAACTATCTGCCACAGGAAGAAGCAAAGTAAAACTTTCTGTTATTACTAACAGACTTTTAAAAAAATGACCCCAAAACAACCCCAAAGAGAACACTAGAGATAATATTTTCAATTGAAAAGAGAATAAGTACAGCCAAATGACTCTAGAGAAAAAACAAACAAACAAATTCATAATTAACAAAACACAAACTGCTACTTACAACATGAAACAACAAAATTAGAACAAAATGATTGCGTACAGCATATATGTTTTGATAACTGTGAATATTAATGGCCTCAACTGGCTAATCAAAAGACACTGCCTGGCTAATGAATGAAAAAATAAAATCCACCTTTCTGTTGTGTACAATAAACACATCTTGGCTTTAAAAATAAGCTTCGCTGTAAGTGAAGATGGCAAAAAGCATTCTAAACAAATCAAGACAGAAGGCAAGCAGGCACTGTCATCCTAATAACTGAAAAACTAGACTTCAAACAAACTAATTTGTGGAGACAGAAAGGGGTACTTCATTGTAATCAAAGGAACAGTTTATCAAGAAAATATTGGAATATATTTTATTATTCATTAAAATATTATATAGTATCATATATCAATATATAATATTCAAATATATTATATGCATACATATTTATAATATATAATTTGAAATATATAAAATGTATATCTATTATATATTTGATATATGTTTACACATACATACTTAAAATCTGGTGAATCAAATTCCATAAAAATCATACTTTTGTAATTATAGACACACATTAATATCAACTCAATAGTAGATGGTGATTTCAACATTCTACTTTCGCCAAGCAAATATCAATAGAGAAAAATCAGAAATTAAGTAATACCTTTTATAAAATGGACTTAACAAATATCTATAGTAATTCTATCCCCAACTATACATGTGTTCGTAAGTATAAAAACTTCTGTAAACTAGACTACATTCTGAAACACAAAACACATTTAAAATATTTTTAACTTTGAAATAATTCCATGTATTCTATTGTGACTATTATGTAATTAAAATGAAATTTCACATGAAAAAAATCTCTAGTGAGTCCATAAACTCATGGGTATTAAACAAGTAATTAACAAATACTGTAGGAGTCAAAAATAAATTTAAAAAGGAATAAAAAGATATTCCTGAAACTAAAGGAAACTGAAAACAACACAGGAAAAAATTCTGGGACATATTAAAAGCGTTTTTAATATGTGAACAACCCACAAACCACAAGAAACTTAAGAAGAAGGAAGACCAAAAGGTGGATGTTTCATTCCTTCTTAAAAGGGGGAATCAAATACCCACAGAAGGAGTGGCAGAGATTAATTATGGAGCAGAGACTGAAGGAAGGACAAGCATATAGCTATCTCCTGAGAGGCTCTGACAATACCTGACTAATACAGATGTAGAGGCTCACAGCCATTCATTGAACTGAGTACACAGTCCCCAGTGAAGGAGTTAGAGAAAGGATCTATGTAGCTGAAGGGTTTGCAGCCCCTTAGGATGAACAACAATATGAATCAACTAGTACCCTCAGAGCTCCCAGGGACCCAACAACCAACCAAGGACTAAACATGGTGGGACTGAATGTTTTGGCAGCATGTGTATAGTAGAAGATTGCAAATTTGATCATCAATAGGAGGAGAGGACCTCGGCCTTGTGAAGGTTTTGTGCCCCAGTGTAGGGGAATGCCAGGGCCAATAAGTGAGAGAGGGTGGGATGGCAGGCATAGGGAGGGGGGAGGCAACAGGGGTTTGTTCTTGTTGTTTTTGTTTGTTTGTTTGTTTGTTTGTTTTTTGGAGGGGAAACTGGGAAAGGAGAAATTTACATGTAAATAAAAAAAATCTAATAAAAAAAAGAAGTTGCTTTCTTATAAACATATGTGAATATCTTCAGAGAATATATGTACAAATCAATGAATATGTGCATTATTAGTTTAATTTTTTCTTTACTATAAACAATAATATGAAGGAAGATAAATCATTTATACATAATTATTATTATTAGATTTGCAATATTTTAAATAACCAGTATTTGATGAAGGAGACAAAATATTTCGTAGTGTTTTAAATGGAATGTCTATAGTTATAGTGAACGCGTTTTTGTAAACTTACTAATTTCATGGTTACTTTACAGTGTTAACCATTTAGAAACCTTGACCATTTTTACATAATACTTATCTCCTTTTTGTATTTGAGTTGTGTTTTATTATTGGTCTTAAATGATTTATTTTATTTTGAAATATTATTTGTAATATTTATTTGTTAAATAAAAATATTTTTTGTTGAAAAAAAAGAGTAAATGCTTATATTTAAAAAAATCAAAAAAGGAGCACAAAGGCCTGTAAAATGCAACTCAAGAATTAAAAAATAAAGAAGAAAAACAAAGAAAGGAAATAATCAATCAAAAACAACTGAACAAAAAAAAACCCATAGAAATTCACTAAATTCAGTAAATAAAATTTGGTAAATTTTAATAGTGATAAAAGTAGAATTTAGTGAAATAGAATCAAAGAAAACATTATGAAGAACAAAATCAATAACAGTATGTACAGGAACTTAAATGTTCACATAAATTATTAAAATTTACTAACCCAGAAATATTTCTGTCCAAATAAAATACACAGACAAGAAAGTGGAATAGAGACTCAAGGATAGGCCATCCAGAGACCACCCCATTTAGGGATCTACCCCATCTGCAGATACCTGGTGGAATCACCATCTTGGAACTTAAGCTGTATTACAGATCAATTGTGATAAAAACTGCATGTTATTGGTACAGTGACAGGCAGGTAGATCAATGGAACAGAATTGAAGACCCAGAAATGAACCCACACACCTATGGTCATTTGATCTTTGACAAAGGAGCTAAAACCATACAGTGGAAAAAAGATAGCATTTTCAACAAATGGTGCTGGCTCAACTGGCTGTTAGCATGTAGAAGAATGTAAATTGATCCATTCCTGTCTCCTTGTACAAAGCTAAAGTACAACTGGATCAAGGACCTCCACTTCAAACCAGATACAATGAAACTAATAGAAAAGAAAGTGGGGAAGAGCCTCCAGCACATAGGCACAGGGGAAAGTTTCCTGAACAGAACACTAATAGCTTATGCTCTAAGATCAAGAATTGACAAATGGGACCTCATAAAGTTGCAAAACTTCTGTAAGGCCAAGGATACTGTCAATAGGACAAAACGGCAACCAACAAATTTGGAAAAGATCTTTACCAATCCTATATCTGAAAGACGGCTAATATTCAATGTATACAAAGATCTCAAGAAGTTTGACTCCAGACAAAATAACCCTATTAAAAAATGGAGTACAGAGCTAAACAAAGAATTCTCAACTAATGAATACCGAATGGCTGAGAGCACTTAAAGAAGTGTTCAACATCCTTAGTCATCAGGGAAATGCGAAGTAATTAGATAGATTAATAGCAGCACCCATCTTCCTTTAAAAGAGTATTTACAGCTAATCCTTCTTGTTAAAAAGGGAGAGAGAGAGAGAGAGAGAGAGAGAGAGAGAGAGAGAGAGAGAGAGGGGAAGAGAGAAAGACATGGAAAGAAGGAAGGAAGAAAGGAAGGAAGAGAAAAAGGGAGAGGGGAGGAGGAAGGGAAGAGGAAAGAAAAAATGGAAAAATAAAGAAAGAAGAAACAAAAAGGAGAAAAAGAAAAGAAGAGCACTTTCCAGATTTTTTAATGTAATTGATGTTATTCTAAAACCATAACCAGACAAAGCAAACAACCATAAAGCAAAACAAAACAAACAAATGAAAATCAAATCAACAGAACAATATGAAAATGACATAGATTAAAGAATTCTCAATAAAATGCTAGCAACTTGAAAATACAGACATACAACAAGAAAATCAAATACCATTATCTATTAGATTTATCTGAGAAATGAAGGATGATCAACATATCAACAAATACAATAAACCATATAAATGAACACAAAAACAAATAATGCACAGTGCCCTCAGTAGTTGTAAAAAAAAAGGAAAAGAAATGAAAAATGACAAATCCAACAAGATGAAAGTTCTAGAATGATCTGGACTAGATGAAATAAAGTTTATGTATGCCAAATCCACAGCCACGAATATATTAGATGATCTTAAATGAAGAAAAGTGGAAAGGGATTACATCAAATCTTGGAATGAATCTGGCCTGTTGTCTACACTTCTTTTCAATATAGTGCTCAAAGTATTTTATCCAGAGCAATAAATCAATATACAAAAACAGAAGCAATAAACGTAGAAAAAAGAGTCAAATCATCCCTATTTCAAAATGTAATGGTATTTTACACGATTGATTCCAATGGTGTCACCAGAAAATTTCTAGAAACAATAAAACAATCAGCAAAATAATTATCAGCAACTTATAAATAATATCAAGGCTTTTTTCTTTCCTTTTTATTGGTTATTTTATTTATTTACATTTCAAATGTTGTCCTCCATATGGTTTCCCCTCTGCAACCTCTCCATCCTAACCCCTGTCCCCTTTATCTCTAAGAGGATGCTCTTCTATCCACTCACTTACTCCTTCCTCACTACTTTAGCATTGGCCTACCTTGGGGCATCAAGCCTCACAGGACCGACTTATCAGGTATCAAAGGGAGGGGTAGCCCTTGGACTTTTTAAATAATAATAATAATAATAATAATAATAATAATAATAATAATAACAATAATAATAATAAACATGGGAACATCCCCACTTACAATATCTTCAAAGACAATACCATTTTTGTTTTAAACATAATCAAGGGCAACCAAGACATCTATAAAGAATAACTGAAGAGGCTTAGAAGAAACACACTAGAAAGTGAAAATGCATCCTATGTCCCTGGAATGGTAGAATTACTATTGTGAAAATGGCCTTCCCATCAAAAGCCACCTCAAAGTATCCACTGTGCCCTTCACAGAAATAAAAAAAGTATGAAATTCACTTATAAATTCACTTATAAAATGCTTATGTAGTCAAAGAAATCTTGACAAAAATAACATTTCTGGAGAGATTTCCTGTCCATATTTCAACATACACTATACAGCCATAGAAACCAATAAAGTATAGGCATAAAAATAGACACATCAAATAATAAAGTACAATAGAAGATGCAAACATGAGTGTATGTAACTATGGACATCTGATATTTGACAATGACTCCAAAAATATATACTAGGGAACCAAACAAAGTAAAATGATATCTTAAACAAATAAAGCTGAGAAAACTGACGACATGCAGAAGAAAGAAATTAGACTGTTTTATAACTCTACACAAAATATAGCTCTGAGTAGATTAACACATCAACTAGAAACTTCAAATGTTAAATCTTTGAGAAAAAAGTATAGGCAATATGTTAGAAGATAAACAAACACAGAAAAGCAATTTATCAATAGGACTCTGTTTGCTGAAGAATAAATGCCATCAATTGGCATCAAAATTAAAAATCTCTTTATAGCTTTAAAATATCTATCCAGTGGTGAGAAGCACAGAGTAGAAAAGAATCAATTCCAGCTATATATTAGATAGAGGATTAATAGGCAAAAATGTCAGAAATCTATCAAACAAACAAACAAACAATATTAACAACAAGTGACCCAGTTAAAATATGTGCTATAATTCTGAATTAAGAGATCTCAACAGAAAAATATAAAAATGTGTAACATTGTTCGTCAACGTTCAGGGCTGTTTATTCACAATAGCTGGAATGTAGAAACTATGCAACTATGCTTCGCGAGATGAATGGATAATAAAAATATGGTCCCTAATATAAAAGAATACTATTCTGTGGAGAGTGGTGGCATGCTGCTCTTAGCGCTCTCCATGGTAACCGCCAGCCCAAGAATGGTGCCAGTCTCCGCCAGCCCGACCGTGGGGCGCTCTCCATGGTAGCTCCTTATTTGGGCATGGGGTGGCACGATTGTCTGGCGAGATCTGGTGACCAAACAGGGACCTATGGAGAGATGATACCTGGCCTTCGGTGATTGGCTTTTGGTGATTGGTGCTTATAAGCCCAAACCCAGGAGGGGTTGGGGTCACTGCCTGGAAACAAGCAACTCCTGAATAAACCGCCTTGAGAAGGACCCTGGTTGTCTTGCGTTTTGTCTCCCTGTTGGTTGGGGACTGTGCTGGACATCGTGGTGGCCCGGTACGGGGGAAAAACCATCCCGTGAGGTTTCTGAACTCTTGGTGGACAGGGCTATCGATCGGTAAGTGCCTGGTAAGTGGGGCCAGAGCTTAGAAGGTTCTGGGGAGGAGACAAGATGAAAGCCCTCGGTAAGGCGGCGAGAGAGAAAAAGTTCTCGGAAGGAGACAAGACGAAAGTCCACGGTAAAAGTGGGGAGAAAGGGCTGAGGCAAGCAGCGAGTAAGAGCATAGAGAAAGTGAAAGTAAAAAGGTCTGTGGTAGAGGAAAAGGTGAAAGTAGTTTAAAGAGAAAAGGGGGAAGGAGTTTGCAGAGCGGCAAACCGAAAGGGAAAGTAGTTTAAAGAGAGAGAGGAGGAAAGTTCGCAGAGCAGCGAACCGAAGGTGAAAGTAGTTCAGGGAAAATTTTACGATGGGGGCTTCATATTCGCACCCATTTTTTTTGGCTCTTCAGGAGCTGCTTTTATCTAAAAACCTAAAGATCTAGAAGTCCACCTTAGAAAGATTTTTGGAGGAATGTGATACTGCCGTCCCATGGTTTGCAGTGTCTGGCAGCCTTATGGTTCCTTGCTGGGACGAGCTAGGTCGTGATTTGGACTTTGCTTAGGAGCAGAAACCCTGAAGGGAGGAGTGAGATCAGTCTGGAAGTTAGTGGAGAAGGGACAGACAGCTTTAGAGTTGCTGCAGGAGGGAAGATCCACAAAATCAGATAGTAAAAAGGGAGGAAGGAAGAAAGGACAGTTGTACCCTGATTTAGGAGAATTTGAGAATCTTACCAGCTCAGAGTCCGAGGAAGAGATTGAAGCTCTAATGGAAAGGTTTAAGAAACAAACCTTGAAAGAGAAAAGGAAGACAAAGGAAAAGAAAGGGTCAAGCAATGAGAGTATGGCAGGAACGAGCATCTTACCACCTCCCGCTCCTCCGCCTTATGGCGGGCGGGGGACAGCCCAGAGGTGTGGACTGGTATTAATACCTCAGATGGGGGTGCAACCTATAGGCACTGATTTTAAAGGACCTTTACCAAGAGATACAGTAGGGCTGCTAATTGGGCGTTCATCATCAGCCCTAAAAGGACTTATTATTCATCCTGGCATAATTGACTCAGACTATGAGGGGGAAGTTAAAATTCTTGCTTCATCCCCTAGGGGCATCGTTGCCATTTCCCCAGGAGATAGAATTGCACAGCTGGCCTTGCTACCTAGCCTGCATAATATGTTTGCTGCAAAAAGGGGAAGGAGAGGAGGCCAAGGGTTTGGATCCACAGGAGGTTCTGCAATCTACCTCTCTCTGGACCTGGACCAACGCCCCCTACTTGAGTTAACAGTCAATGGGAAGATCTTGTTAGGACTTCTTGATACAGGCGCAGATCGCAGTATCATAGCCCTTAAGGATTGGCCCTCTGATTGGCCTATACAAGCATCCTCTCAGACATTACAGGAACCTGGGCTATGCTAAATCTCCAGACATGAATGCCAGAGAACTCCTCTGGAAAGATCAGGAGGGACATAAAGGGGTTTTTCAGCCCTATATGCTGGAGCTTCCTGTTAGTTTGTGGGGAAGAGACTTGTTAAAAGCGATGGATTTAAAATTAACAAATGATGCAAATTATTCACGGAATTCCCAAAAGATGATGGAAAATATGGGATGGCACCCCTCTAGGGGGTTAGGAAGATCACTTCAGGGACATCGTAGTCCCATCATCCCTGAGTCCAGACCTCCTGGGAAAGGTCTGTGTTTTTTCTAGGGGCCACTGAGGAAGCTATACCCATTACATGGAAGATTGAGGATCCAGTGTGGGTTCCTCAGTGGCCACTGTCCTCAGAGAAATTAAAGGCGACTCGAAATCTGGTAAAGGAACAGCTTGAGTTAGGCCATGTGAAACCCTCTGTTTCACCTTGGAATACATCCATTTTCGTTATAAAGAAGAAATCAGGAAGATGGAGGTTGTTGCATGATTTTCGTGCTACTAATGTGCAAATGCAAATCATGGGGCCCGTTCAAATCGTGGTCTCCCCTTATTGACTACCTTACCTCAAGAGTGGCCAGTGATAGTGATTGATGTTAAGGATTGTTTTTTCTCTATTCCTTTATGTAAGAAAGATAGTCAAAGATTTACCTTTACTGTGCCCTCTGTTAATCAAGAAGAACCTGATGAACGATATGAATGGGTTGTACTTCCACAGGGCATGGCCAATAGTCATGCTATGTGTCAACCCTATGTAGGAGGAGCCATTAAACCAGTAAGAGAACAATTTTCTGGCTTAAGATGCTCTCATTGTATGGACGATATTTTATTATCATCTAAAAATATAGAAGCATTGTGGAAAGCCTATCATTTGTTAATTAAAAATTTAAAGGCTCAGGGCTTGTTTATAGCCCCTGAAAAGGTCCAGCAAGAGGAAGTAGTTTCATATTTAGGTGCCAAAATTGGACCTTGTGAAGTTAAGCCTTTAAAATTGGAAATTAGAAAAGATCATTTGAAAACTTTAAATGATTTCCAGAAGTTGTTAGGAGTATTAATTGGATTAGGCCCTATTTAAAGATCCCAAATTATAAATTGCAGTCTTTATATAAAATTTTATATGGAGATTCTGCTTTAGATTCTCCAAGAGAATTGACTCCTGAAGGGCGTGAGGCATTAAAAATAGTGGAAGAAGAAATAATGAGAGCGTCCTTAGGGCGCTATGATTTGGAAGAAGATATTTTATTATTAGTTTTTAATACAAAGTCTCTACCTACAGCTGCCCTTTGGCAGCGAGGCCCCTTAAAATGGATTCATCCGAAAATATCTGTAGCTAAAACGGTAGAGCATTATCCCACTACTGTTGCTATTTTAGCCTTAGAAGGAATTCAACAATCTTTACAACACTTTGGTGTTGAGCCGGCTAAGATTGTAATACCCTATAATAGTCATCAGTTGTAAATATTATGTGCAACCTTAGATGATTGGGCAATTCTGCAAAGTGGGTTTGCTGGAGAGTTTGATAATCATTATCCTCAGCACCCCTTCGTGCAATTTTTTGAGTCTCACCCATTTGTGTTTCCAAAATTATCTAAACAAAGCCCCCTGATAGGGGCTGTAACTGTTTATACAGACGGCTCTAAAACTGGATGTGGTTCTTATAAGATTAATGATACTGAACCCATTGTGGTTCAATTTGCTCCCGCCTCGCCTCAAATTATAGAATTGAAAATTGTAATAGAAGTTTTTGATAAATTTAAGGAGCCTTTTAATTTAATTTCAGATTCTTTATATGTACTTAATATTTTGAAGCAATTGGAAGTGGTTGGAAAGATAAAAATGAATAGCCCAATTTATGCTTTGTTGAGTAATTTACAAAATTTGATTTGGAATCGTAGCTATCCCTTTTTTGTTCAGCATGTTAGAGCACATTCCGGTTTACCTGGGCCTATTAGCCTTAATAATAGTGAAGTGGATGAAGCCACTTGTAGAATTTTTGTCTTTAATGCTATTGATTCCCTGGTGGAGGCAGCCACCCAATTTCATAAAGGTTTTCATGTTAATGCAAAAACTTTGAGAATGAAATGTAAAATATCCAGAGAGGCGGCTAGGCAGATAGTGGTGCAATGTTCTAATTGTAATCAGTTTTTGCACCCTCCTAGTTTGGATTCTGGCTGTAGGCCTGGTTATTGCCTTCATTGGTTGCCTGTTTTGTCTCTGCCATATGGCCCAAACCCGAAAAGCTGATCTTGCCATAATGAAATGAGCCTTTTATGCCTTAGAGGCTGGACAGTTCCCTCAAGCTTGGCTTGTGGCCATAAAAGCTTGATCTCATCACGTTCAGGTTGCGAGGCATGAGCACTACACTTGGGAAATGTTGTGAGCGGTTAGTACTCTCAAGGAGGGCATGTCTGATCTATGTGAGTTGGTGCTGCCCTCTCCCTTTCTCTTCCAAATGTTACCCACCTCTGAAAAAATCAGCACTGGACTGGTATGAGGTAGATTGGGCTGAGGAGGCCTATGAAACCCCATTACAATGTCCCAATTTACAGAGGCTCAGACTACTACCCTCACCTGTTCTATTTCAAAATAAAAAAGGGGGAACTGTGGAGGGTGGCTGCATGCCGCTCTTAGCACTCTCCATGGTAACTGTCAGCCCGAGAATGGTGCAGGTCTCCACCAGCCCACCAGTGGGCACTCTCCATGGTAACTGCTAGCCCGACAGTGAGGCGCTCTCCATGGTAGCTCCTTATTTGGGAATGGGGTGGCGCAATTGTTTGGCTAGATCTGGTGACCAAACAGGGACCTATGGAGAGATGATACGTGGCTTTGGATGATTGGCATGCACTAGTGCTTATAAGCCCGAACTCAGGAGGGGTCGGGGTCACTGCCTGGAAAGAAGCAACTCCTGAATAAACCGCCTTGAGAAGGAACCTGGTTGTCCTGCGTTTTGTCTCCCTGTTGGTTGGGGACTGCACCGGGACACTATTCAACTATAATGAAAAAAATGCAATTATGATACATTTAGGGAAATCAATGAATCTAAAGAAGATTCAGTCAGACCACCCAAGCCCTGAAAAACAATTACAGATCTTTTCTCTCATTTTCTCTTAGCTCCAAATTTTCAGATGTGAATACATAATACGAAACATCTGTTGAAAGTAGGAAAACATAACTGGAAAATAGGAGGGAGATTCTGTCAGGAAAATAACTGGGCATAGATAATATTGACAGGAGAATGGAAAAACAGTGAGGGATTTTATAATTGGAGATGGTGGAGGGAATTTAATACAGAAGAAATGATGACTAAGGACAAATAACAGCAAAGAATTTTGAGAAAACATCGAAAAATTTTTTTCCTGAAATTATACGTAATATATACAAAGACAACACAATGCACACAGCCTCAACTGAAATTATGCTTCTTGGATGAACATGTTCCCAAGAGCCATAAGATATCTAATAAAAATCCAAGTACCACACATAATAATCTTCATTTAGGTTGTAGTTCAGTTCAGTACAAGTGATTCTTGAAACATGAGCTATTGATGTTGCCTTCATTGTCTCTCAGAGGTTGAAGATGCATTGCTATTGCAGAAGACACCGGAATGAGGACCCAGGACTCAGTTGATTTTAAGTAGACCTAACCTGAATACCTCCTTCCTGTGCTCTAGCGTTCATAGTACCACAAAAAGCATGCAAACTACTGAGAGTGAAACAGTCTATACAGCCCTACACAGCTGTGTGATTTATAATGACCCTAAATCGCAGAGATGACCAATGTGAAGACATTTCTCAAGGTGTAATAGTGACACTCACATGGGAAGTAGTGGCTGTCTAGTAGAGTTCAAGTCCACTCAACAGGAAGAACATCCTGTTTAGTAGTAGAAAAAAAGCAAAATCCCCAAGTTTTAATGTCATTAACATTAAAAGTAGAAGAGAGCCTACTACTTTGATAGATCAGTGTGATTCATAAGTATATTATAAAATTATCCTTTTACACTCAGAGAAGCATAATTCTCATCCTTCATCAAAAATAATTCTTTTTACAGTGAAGATAGTTCCTCAAAACCATAATTGTGTACAATGTAGAGACCTAGTAGGTACATCTAAAACACAACTTCTGATCCTAAGGCTCAGAAAACACTGCTAACATTGGGGCAGAAAGATTGGAAGAGACAGAGGAACTGTGAGACAGTGTCTTCTAGGAATGGATGTCTAAACAAGACATGAACCATGACAATACCAATAGAACAAATAGAGCACATAAGAGGGAAAAGCTTGAGGTATCCAAACCCTAGAGAAAATCTAGAGGTAAGAAATAACTGCTGAGCACAATGGACAGCGTGGCAGCTACAAATACAAACTTACAATGGTTGTGACTGCATGCCCAAATTTTGAAGACAAACCCAGTCAAAACTCACGCATTGAGAAGAGTTGGGCAAGAAGTTCCACCCATGAACTACTTGAATTAAGAATGTAGAGACTAAACTATGGAGCAGAGACTGAAGGAAGGACAATCCAGAGACTGCTCCTCCTGGGAAACCTTCCCATATTCAGTCATCAAATCCAGACACTATTGTGGATGTTAGCAAGTGCTGGCTGACAGGAGCCTGATATAGGTGTCTCCTGAGAGGCTCTGACAGTACCTGACTAATACAGAAGTAGACACTCACAGCCATCCATTGGACCGAGCACAGGGTCCCCAATGAAGGAGCTAGAGAAAGGATCCAAGGAGCTGAAGGGTTTGCAGCCCCTTAGGACGAACAACAATATGAACTAACTAGTACCCTCAGCGCTCCCAGGGATTAAACCACCAACCAAAGAGTACACATGGTGGGACTTATGGCTCCAGCAGCATATGGGAGGAGAGGCCCTTGGCCCTGTGAAGGTTCTATGCCCCAGTGTAGGGGAATGCCAGGACCAGGAAACAGGAGAGGGTGGGGTAGTGAGCAGGGGGCAGGGGGCAGGGGGAGGGAACAAGGGTTTGATTTTGTTTTTGTTTATTTTATTTTATTTTATTTTTATTTATTTATTTTTGGAGAGGAACCTGGGGAAGGAGATATTATATGACATGTAAATAAAGAAAACATCTAATTAAAAAAAAAAGAATAATTGAGACAGAGGAACAGTCAGTTTTTTTTTTAAAAAAATGTAGAACATATTCTAGTGGATGATCATGCATACATGACTATTTGGGTAGTACAAATTGCTCTTTGATGTTCTTTAATTAAATTTTAAAATGATGAAAATCTGAGTAGTTTGTGTAGAGTATGTGGATCTTGGAAGAGCTGTGGCAATGTACAAGATGGTAACACATTGTATGTAACTCCCAATGCACTAATAGAATAAGTTTTAAAAAATTGAGAGAGGAATAAATGTATGTTTTCTAGTGCAAAGCAGAGGGAAAAGTCCCACCCATAGTTGATAAGGGGGAAACTTCTCATATCAATTAACAGAATCAGAACATAGTCCCTTAGGCATAGCCTGAAGTCCAACTACCAGGTAGGTGGTTCTAGATCCTGTCAAGTTTATAATTATACTAACCACAAATGTAACCCAGAAGGGTGGAGGTTTAAAATCAAATCTTATGTCATGCTTAATTACCAAATGAAACAAGGTCATATTTCTGCCTAATATGATGCAATATGACATAAAACCAGAAACACATTATTTTTACCCAGAATAGGTGACAAACTTCCTTGAAGAATCCTTACTCCTTTAATGTCAGATGACTTAAATATGATAATATAGAATTATAACACTTTGTCATTGATAATTATCACAATTGAGGTTACCCTAATAAAAAAAGAAGACAGAAACATAAATATTATTTTAATATATGTATATATTTAATCTCAAGGATAATTTTAACAATATAGAACAGAAATGTTCAGGGCAAGTTTTATTTCTATATCTATTGATGAGACATTAGCTAGTATTTACAAATACTTTCATCTACTATGCAATCTATATTACCTAAATTCTCAAGAAATACTCCATCAATTCTTGGTTTGAATGCTCTTTGAATCAATATCCTACATATGGTACTATTTCTCCTGTAACCAGGATTAATGGGTAAAAAGTTATGTATATGTTCATCTAAAGGGGTCTGAGCTTTTTATTATTTTGTTTGGATTAGGATGTTGTAGTTTCTCATTGGTCTTAACCACTGGACATGTTATCAATAAGAAACAACCTAAGGGATTTCTTTTACTCAAGACATACTCTTCCTGAACTCCACTATGAAGCAGTGCTTCCTTTTCTCTGGATAGTCTGAAGCAATCACTTCTCCTAGCATTATTACTCCTTCCTTAACCTGTTAACCAAAGAACATCAGGAGCACAGTGTGGCCAGGAAGAAGTCTTATTTTCCAGTTCAATGAGAAGTAGTCTGATACAACTTGTGCAGTCTGATACCACTCCAAATGTTCAAGTGTTTGTTGATGGCTCTAAACTTTGTAAACCCTCTAGGGACGCAATATGGTTTTTAGTTCAGTATTTCTCTGATAGAAGTGATTCTGAAGTCTTTATTTAGCATTTCAAACCCCCTTTTCCATATAGATATGTGTGGCTTTATAAAACAACAACAACAAAAAATACCTTTTTATGGATTCTTTGGGAGTCTCACATCATGCACACAGTTCAGCTTATCTTCCTGTTCCTCATCTTTGCTCTTCACCAGTGCAACCTCTCCCCCAAAATAACACACACACACACACACACACACACACGCACACACCCTAACACCAATAACAACAAAATAAAGCATAGAAATATCTCATCTACCTTTCCAATTTCTGTCCACTTGATCTCCTTTAGTTGTCTTATCACTCTGACTAGAATTTCAAGTTCTATATTGAGTAGATAGGGGAAGAGTGAACAGCCTGTCTTGTTTCTGATTTTAGTAGAATTACCTTAAGTTTCCTTCCATTTAGTTTGATGTTGGTCATTGACTTACTATATATTAAACCTAATTTTAAAAAGTTATTAGTTATGCCTCCTGCATAACTAATAGTTTTGCAGTGTGATTCTTTGGTTTTCATCTTTAGTATTAGTACTCTTTTCCTGTTTTCCTTCTTCTTTTCCCTCCCATCACATCTCACTTAGCACTTACCATTCTATTATTCCCATACCTATTTAAGTCACTGAATTCTATCTTGCAACCCTAGAGAGCACTCTCCTATCATGGCCTCTAAAGAATTTCTTGACCATTGTCGGTATTCCAAAGGAGAAGCACCAATATGAAAAATGACTCAGAGTCACTACTGAAAACCAAGACACAACATGCACAGCAGCTCCTCTGGGTCTCTGATACCTTACTAAGAATGAGCTTTCCATCCATTTATTTATGAATTTACTAATTCTTCATTTTCCTAACATTTCTAAATATTCTCTTTTGTAATTATTTCACATTTTTATTATTCATGCTTCTATTGTTCTGTATCTAGTTTTTTTTCTATTTCCTGGCCATTCTGAATAGAACAACAATAAACACAAACGAACAAGTGTCTCAGTAGTAAAATGCAGAGACTTTGCATAAATACTCAATGAAGGTGTATCTGGAGCTTGTGTTAGATTTATTTTTAGCTTCTTGAAGGACCTCCTCATGACTTTATAGTTACTTTTACCTTAGTGAATAAGTGTCGCCATTTTCCCATATCCATGCTAGTATTTACAGTCATTTTAAAAGTTCTTTGTCATTCTCACTGGTTTAAGATGAAATATCAAAGTAATTTTAATTTTCATTTCCTTCATGGATAAGAATGTTGAATATTTATTTGAATGCTTCTCAACCATTTATGTTTCACCTTTTGAAAATTCTCTGAATCCATGCCCTATTATTTAGAAATTGTACAAATATCTCATTAAAATATATATACTTTTCTATTTTTTAATTGAAATGTGATTGTATCTTTCCCCTTTCCCTTTTTCCCCTTCCACTTGTTTCATGTAAGTCTTCCCCCCCCCCCATTTTCTTTCTCAAATTCATGGCCAGCTCATTAACTGAGATCATAACATATAATTTTGCAAGCCTAGAGAAAGCAAGTAGCATCTAAATACAAGTATTCAGACCACAAATACGCACTAAAAAGAACAGCTTCTCCATGAAATATAGTCAAGATATCACTTCTTCAAAGTAATAGAAAAAATCACTAATGGAAAAATACCAACCTACATTCAAAAGCAAGCATCAGAATAACATCAGATAATTTACAAGGACCTTAGAAGGTATAAAAACATTTAATAATACATTTCAAGCCTTGAAACTAAATAATTTCCAACTATAATCACTATTCTTTGCAACATTACCTCTCAAAATTAATCAAGAAATAAACTATAAAGACATTTAAACATAAACATAATATTAAGACAATTTATAGCAGCACTGAAAAATTTTAAAGGAATATTATATGCAGAAGAATAAAGACATTTTAATCCCTGAGACTGCGGGGAAGAACATTTTGTGGAAAAGTAACTAATAAACAAACAATCTGAGAAGAAACCAAACAGGTCCAATGTAGTAAACCAGCAAATTCCCCATCCTAAAGAAGAGGAAAAGACAATAGATATCTATAATACAATCAATGAATAGAATCATAGGAAATTCCAAGTATCTAGTAATAATAATTTTCAATCAAATAGACTCAACTCATAAATAATAAAACAGAGAAAAACTGAGTAGATTAAAAATCAAAATCCAGCTTAATGCTGTTGGTTAGCACTATGAAAATGTAACTCTATGTTGTATTTAAAGAGCAAAAATGTTATAGCCTAAGGAAGCAGAAGATGTAAACAAGTAGGTATTGAAAGTTATATGTATAATAAGTAGATTCTGAACCTATGTGATTAGAAGATAATGAGAGAGACTTACTGAAATGTCACACATGGAAAAGCTCAAAATTGGACATATTCACTGCTGAATTGCTCCAAGCTTTTAAGGCATATCTAACAATACTCCTAAAACTATTTCACAAAAGAGAAAGGAATACAGAATTAAAGAATCATTTGTCAAGCAAGTATCAGCTTGCTTTCAAAAAAAAAAAAAA
>JADRCD010212043.1:0-20427 GCA_019843815.1 Montemys delectorum | reverse complement strand
TATATATATATATATATATATATATATATATATATATTGATTTTTTCCCTTTTTTAACTAGTTATTTTATTTTTTATATTTCAAATGTTGTCCCCCCTTCCATGTTTCCCCTCCAAAGTCCCCCATCCTATCACCCCTCCCCTTTGCCTCTATAGGGGTGCACCCCTAACCACTCCCATGCCACCCTTACCACTTTAGAGTCCCCTTACACTGAGGTATCAAGCCTCCACAGGACCAAGGGACTCTCCTCCCACTGGTGCCAGATAAGGCAATCCTCTACTACATATGTAGTGGGAACCATATACTCACCCATGTATACTCTTTGGTTGGTGATTTCATCCCTGGGAGCTCTGGGGGGGGGGTCTGGTTAATTAATATTGTTGTTCTTCCTATGAGATTGCAATACCCTTCAGCTCCTTCAGTCCTTCCCCTAACTCTTCCATTTGAGTCCCTGGATTCCCTCCTATCATTGGCTGTGAGCATCTGTATCTATATTGGTCAGGTGCTGGCAGAACCTCTCAGGAGACAGCTATACCTGACTCCTGTCAGCAAGTACTTCTTGGCATCAGCAATAGTGTCAGGGTTTGGTGTCTATAGGTAGGGTGGATCCCTAGGTGGGATAGTCACTGGATGGTTTTCCCTTCAGTCTCTGCTCCATTTTTTGTCTCTGCATTTCCTTTAGATAGATACAATTCTGGGTTAAATTTTTGAAAAGGATGGGTGGTCCCATCCCTCAACTGGGTGCTGTGCCTATCTACTGGATATGGTCTCTACAGGTTTTGTCTCCCCTTGTTGAGTATTTTTACTAATGTCATCCCTGTTGGGCCCTGCAAATCTCTTGCTTCCCTGGCATCTGGGACTTTCTAGTGGCTAACCCCACCCCACACTATTCCATACCTTAAGTGTATTTACACAATGAAGTGGTACTCAGCTATTAAAAAACAATGACTTCATGAAATTTCCAGGCAAATGGATGGAACTAGAAAATATCTTCCTGAGTGGGGTAACCCTGACACAAAAGAACAAACATGGTATGTACTCATTGATAAGTGAATATTAGCCCCAAAGCTCAGAATACCTATGATACAACTCACAAATCATATGAAGTTTACAAAAAAGGAAGACAAAAGTGTGGATGCTTCAATCCTACTTAGAAGGGGAAATAAAATAATAATGGGAGATAGAGAGAGGAAGGAATGTGGGAGGGAGAGGGAAGGAGGAAGAAAAAATGGAGAGCAGTATCTTGTATTGGAAGACACAGGTGAGATGCACAAAGGCTCAGGAAATATGTAGTTTTATCTGATGGTTTTAAAGTTTTTGAAATTAAAACAAGAACATAAGAATTATTGAAGCAGCTCAAGTGATCTTACCTAAACTATAATTTTGTTAAATAAAAGTGAGATCTCTGGCCCCTTAGGACGAACAACAATTACTAACTAGTACCCTCAGAGCTCCCAGGGACCCAACCACCAATCAAGGACTAGACAGGGTGGGATTGAATGTACTGGCAGCAGGTGTATAGTAGAGGATTGCAAATTCGATCATCAATAGGAGGAAAGGACCTCGGCCTTGTGAAGGTTTTGTGCCCCAGTGTAGGGGAATGCCAGGGCCAATAAGTGGGAGACGGTGGGGTGACAGGCATGGGGAAAGGGGAGGCAAAAGGGGTTTGTTCTTGTTGTTTTTGTTTGTTTGTTTGTTTGTTTTTTGGAGGGGAACCTGGAAAGGGAAAATGTACATATAAATAAAGAAAATACCTAATTAAAAAAAAAGTGAGATCTCTGAAGGGTTAAAAAACAAAAGAAAGCAAATAATCTATGAGTAAAGATCCAGTTAGGTAATAATTAGCACAGAGATAGTTTCTTAGGAAAATCCCAGGCATTATCTCCTATATGATGGAACCCACACAAAGTTGACATTATCATAATATAGGCAATGATAATGGACTTTCACAATGGAGTGTGATCCTATCACTAGTATACTCACAACATTAATGAAGTCAGTAATCAAGAAGACAAACATGCATTTTATGCTCATCTTTATAAGAAAAACTGATTAATAATCAAGTCATTTTAAATATAAAATTAATGGATTTGTTTTATTCATATGAAACTTAGTCTTTTGAATGAAACTTATATTACTTTCATAAAAATCAACTTGAGTAGAATAAAAAAACAAATTTCATGGTATTTGTAAATTTTAACCCTCTCCTTTTGCTCTGTTAATTTCATGTTTAATTATAATTAACTTCATTCAAACTAATTTACAGCATCTAAAAATTTAGGAGAAATTTTCAGATGCTATTATTAAATATTTCCACTTATAGCGATCATATGGTTAAATGTAAGCAAGATGGGGTAACATAACATTATGTGGAACAATAAACATATACTCCGCAAAGAACTTTCATGTCTAAAGTATCATAAATACAAGTGCTTTTATTAGATTTTAACATTGGAAAACAACACATGAATGTCTCCCAGGCCTTCACAATGGGACCAATGAATGCCAACAGTTGCTTTTCCTAACTATTGAGAATGCACAACCTGCCTTTATAATGACTGTAAGTATGCCATATCAACAGGAATCTTCACTTTTGCTTATAAAATTCCACAAGGAGCAAGACACATTTTCCATATGCTATGTAATTCAAGTAGGAAGCTTGTAGCAAGATATTATGTAAGATAAACGCTCATATCCATTTCAACACAAATTGGATACAAATCAGAATAGAACTCAGGGAACTGAGACTCCAGATGAGTGTAAGCGACAAGTGCTCTTTCATCTTAATTTGAAGAAAAACTTTCTACATGAGTAGGTGCTGATGTAAGCTAGTGAAGTTTATCTCTACTATAATAACGGAATACATCTTCACCTTGTTTATTATATTACTTGAAAACAAACTGGGGATAACCAAAGACTCCTACATTTTCATTCCAAGTATACTTTTGCTTAGTGACTTTCAGACATAGCTTAATATTTTCCAATTTCTTTTTTGTATAAAAGATATTTAGCTTCCTGCTTACATCACAAATCTCTGTATTTTCATTCTTCTCTGAAAAGCTAGCAATTATCATTTTCCTTGGTAAATTAGTTAAGGCTAAACTGAAACCCAAGCTAGGTTTAGATCCATTACTGTATTTTTAGGCCCTATAGGCCTGAGATGAGTAAAACTACTATTGAACCACTTTCATGTGGAAATGCTTCACATCTTCAAAATGTTTCAATTATTTCAATGGTTCTAATGGAAGCTTTCAAACCAAGAGCTACTTATGTTCACAAACAATCTCACAGAAATGGAAATTCAGTAAAATATAGTTTGCAAAGTCTGTAGTGTATCCAAGACCTCAAATTTCTTTCCTTTCCAATTACAGATTGATGCCCTTCATATTAACATAAATCTGAAAATCAACTAATAACTTATAAAATTCACATGTAGAGCAGGAAAACAAGAGTAGAAAAAATGGAAAACTGTATTGCAGAAAGTTTCCATGAGTACAGTCTCTAAGTTACAATCACAAGGATTTGTATTCTTTAGTCTACATTGCCCATAGACAGGCTTGCTTTAGTCCCATACAGAAATAATTTCCTGTAGAACAAATGATAGTGAACATTGCTCTAACTCAATAAATCATTTTTTTGTTTACATAAATAAAACCTGTATCACAGTACGGCATATACAGGTATCAGACATAATTAAAATATTATTTAAGTGAAAATGTTTTAGTAGTTATTGTGTTTAACATAATATTAATTCTATCCTCATGCCTATCTTCCATCATATGTAACTATTTAGATCTTATAAATGTAATTCATACAATTCTGCTGAGGCTCCCTTCTATGCATGGAAAGAAACTTATAAAAGGAAAATGTAATGCATTATTGATGGCACTAATGAAATTACAGCACACATCACTCATTTTAATGGGTCTGTTTCAATGACACATCAGAATAAGCAGGAGAGACTTGTACCAAATCAGACAACTAACTAATAACTCCTTGCAGTGTTAGTGTAAGAGATCAAGTATCCCTACTCAACTGATAAATATTTCCCATTCAACTTAGGCCAAAGAAATGAGTAGGAAAAAATGAATTTTGAGACAAATGCTTTGAAAATCTTCATGAACCATGTACACTTGTGAGAAGTAGGAAATTAGTAATGGAAAGATAAAAATGATGGCTCCCGTTTAAGTGTTTCTTCTTATATAAGTAAATGAGCATTGGATGCACCCGCTATTAACCTGAATTAACATTCATTGCACTACACTCAGTACAATAGAAACTTTTAAATTAAATCATACTAAATAATAAGTCATGTCTTTCAGAACTGATTAGGTATGCACACCAAAGCCAGAAAGAGAGTGCAGTTCAATTGTGTATGATGGTTTCTAATTCTTTCATGGAGTGTACTAACTGTACCCCATCATGAAGAATACATTACTGTATTAATATTGAAACATAGAAGTAGGGGGATGGACGATGTGATAGGGCGTTTCTGGGAGGGAGGGAAACCAGGAAAGGGGATAACATTTAAAATGTAAATAAAGAAAACATCCAAAAAAAAAAAAACAGACCAAAAAAAATCATTGAACTCAGATACTCTGTCTATGAGAATTCACAAATATGTGGCCATACTACAAAAATATTATTTAAGATAAACTGAATATGATATTCTCTAAAGTTCTCAGGGTAATAAATAAGGCAATTATTAATAATGTCTAGTCATAGTTTTCATTATATACCCAAAAATTTATGGGAAGAGAAAGCTAGATTCTAGGCTGCGAACTCAGCAGTTGCTGAAGGTATCATTGTCCATGTAGTCAATCCCCAGCATCAAGAACAAAGCAAAATACAATGAAACAAAAAGACAAAGTTAATTCTCCTTTCTGTATGTAGACATCTTTAAAAATGATTTCTAACTCACCAGATGAGAGGTAACATCCACTTCACCATTTGAATCCTGGAACCTGGTCTAACCTCAAAATTTGCTTTTTCTTTTATATTTTTTTATTGATTGTTTTATATTTCAAATGTTGTCCTCCTTCCCAGTCCCCACTCGACAAACCTCCCATACCATCCCCCCTTTTCCTCTAAGAGGTTGCTCACCCAACCACCTACCCACTCCTACCTCACCCCTCTAGCAGCCCCCTACACTGGATCAAGAAAGATTAACAGAACCAAGTGTCTCTGCTCCCACTGATGCCAGATAATGAGCAGTATGTAGCAGGAGCCATAGACCCACCCATGTATACTATTTAGTTGGTAGTTTAGTCCCTGGGAGCTCAGAGGGATCTGGTTACTTGATATTGTTGTTCTTCCTACGGGGTTGCAATTCCCTTCAGCTCTTTGAGACCCTTTGATTGGTGTCCCTGGGCTCAATCCAATGGTTAGCTGTGTGTATCTACATCTGTCTTAGGTGCTAACAGAGCCTCTCAGAGATAAACCTTACTGGGCTTCTGTTTACAAGCAGTTCTTAGCATCAGCAATAGTGCCAGGGTTTGGTGTCTGCTGATGGGATGGATCTCAAGGTGTGGAAAACTTCCCCAACTTAAAGAAAGAGATGTCAATGAACATACAAGAAGTCTACAGAACTCCAAAGAGTTTGGATAAGAAAAGAAATTCCTCCTGCCACATAAAAATCAAAACAACAAATGCACAAAACAAAGAAAGAATATTAAAAGCAGTGAGGGAAAAAAGTGAAGTAACATATAAAGGCAGACCTATCAGAATTAACCCAGATTTCTTGCCAGAGACTATGACAGCCAGAAGTTCCTCTTGCTGATCATCTACAGACATGATGTCACAGACCCTAATACAGTACAAATGCTAGCCCAGGTGAGACTCTCAACTACCATAGCTGGAGAAACCAAGGAATTTCATGACAAAACCAAATTTACACAATATATTTACACAAATCCAGCCCTTCAAAGGATAATAAATGGAAAACTCCAACACAAGGAGGGAAACTACATCCTAGGAAAAGCAAGAAAGTAATCTTTCAACAAAACTAAAAGAAGATAGCCACAAGAAGAGAATTTCAACTCTAACAACAAAAATAACAGGAAGCAACAATTACTTTTCCTTAATATCTCTTAATATCAATGGACTCAATTCCCCAATAAAAGACAGACTATCAGACTGGGTATGTAAACAGGACATAACACTTTGTTGCATACAGGAAACCACCTCAGTGACAAAGACTGATACTATATCAAAATAAAAGGCTGGAAAACAATACTCCAAGCAAATGGTCCTAAGAAAGAAGCTGTAGTACCCATTCTAATAGTGAATAAAAATCAACTTTCAACCTAAAGTGATCAAAAAAGATAAAGATGGACACTTCATAGTCATCAAACGTAAAATCTACCAATATGAACTCTCAATTTTGAACTTCTATGCTCCAAATGCAAGGGCATCTACATTCATAAAAGAAATGTTACTAAAGCTCAAAGCACACATTGCACTGTACACAATAATAGCAGGAAACTTCAACACCCCACCTTCTGCAATAGACAGATCATGGAGTCAGAAACAAAACAAGATACAGTGAGACTAACAGAAGTTATGAACCAAATCAATTTATTAGATATCTACAGAACATTTTAAACTAAAACAAAAGGATATACCTTCTTCTCAGTACCTCATGGTACCTTTTCCAAAATTGACCATATAATCAGTCACAAAACAGGCCTCAACAGATACAAGAAGATTGAAATAATTCCTTGCATCCTATCAGATCACCAAGGACTAAGGCTGCTCCTCAATAACAGCATAAACAATAAAAAGTCCAGAAACTTCACAACATACTACTCAATGATAACTTGATCTAGGAAGAAATAAAGAAAAAAGTTAAAGATTTTTAGAGTTTAATGAAAATGAAGCTACAATATACTCAAATTTATGGGACACAATGAAAGCAGTCCTAAGGGGAAAACTCAAAGCTCTGAGTGCCTCCAAAATCAAACTGGAGAGAACACACACTAGCAATTTGACAGCACATCTGAAAGCTCTAGAACAAAAAGAAGCAAATTCACCCAAGCTGAGTGTACAACAGGAAATAATCAAACTCAGGGCTGAAATCAACCAAATGGAAACAAAAAGAATTATACAAAGAATCAACCAAGCCTGGATCTGGTTCTTTGTGAAAATCAGCAAAATTGATAAACCCTTAGCCAGACTAACTAGAGTGCACAGAGACAGTATCCTAATTTAAAAAATCAGAAATGGAAAGAGAGAGATAACAACAGAAACTGAAGAAATCAAAAAAATTATGAGATCCTACTACAAAAGCCTATACTCAACAAAACAACAATAAGAACAAACCCCTGTTCCCTCCTTCCTCACCCCTCCCCCTGTTCACCAACCCACCCTCTCCTGCTTACTGGCCCTGGCATTCCCGTACACTGGGGCATAGAACCTTCACAGGTCCAAGGGCCTCTCCTCCCATTGATGAGCAACTTGACCACTCTCTATTATACATATGCTGCAAGAGCCATTGGTCCCACCATGTGTACTCTTTGGTTGGTGGTTTAATCCCTGGGAGCTCTGAGGGTACTACTTAGTTCATATTGTTCTTTGTCCTAAGGGGTTGCAAACCCTTCAGTTCCTTGGGTCCTTCCTCTAGCTCCTTCATTGGGGACCCTGTACTCAGTTCAATGGATGGCTGTGAGCCTCTACATCTGTATTAGTCAGGTACTGTCAGAGTCTCTCAGGACACAGCTCTTTCAGTTTGGATTATCCTTCATTCAGTCTCTGCTCCATAGTTAGTCTCTGTAACTCATTCGATGGATATTTTGTCCCTCCTTTTAAGAAGGAATGAAGTATCCACATTTTGGTCTTCCTTGTTCTTGAGTTTCTTGTGGTTTGTGGATTGTACTTTGTGTATTCCGATCTTCTGGGCTAATATCCACTTATCAAAGAGTGCATACTGTGTGTGTTCTTTTGGGATTTGGTTACCTTACTCAGTATGATATTCTACAGTTCCATCTATTTCCCTAAGAATTTCATAAATTCATTGTTTTTAATAGCTGAGTAGTACTCCATTGTGAAGATATTTTCTGTATCCATTCTTCTGTTTAGGGACATCTGGGTTGTTTCCAGTTTCTGGCTACTATAAATAAGGCTGATATGACCATAGTGGAGCATGTACCCTTATTCCATGTTGGAGCATCTTCTGGGTGTATGTCAAGGAGTGGTACAGCTAGGTCCTCTGGTAGTACTATGTCCAATTTCTGGAGAAACCACCAAACTGATTTCCAGAGCAGTTGTATCAGTTTGCAATCCCACTAGCAATGATAGAGTGTTTTTCTTTCTCTACAACCTCTCCAGCATCTGCTATCACCTAGCCATTCTGACTGGTGTGAGGTTGAATCTCAGGGTTGTTTTGATTTGCATTTCCCTAATGACTAAGGATTTTGAACACTTCTTTAGGTGCTTCTCAGCCATTCGGTATTTATCAGTTGGGAATATGAATTGGAAAGGAAAATCAAATTATAACTATTTGCTGGTGCTACGACAGTAAACTTAAGTAACCCCAAAAATTCCACCAGAGAGCTCCTAAAGCTGATAAACAACTTCAGCAAAGTAGCTAAATATAAAATTAACTCAAGCAAATCAGTGGCCTTCTTCTACACAAAGGATAAAGACAGAGAAAGAAATTACGGAAACAACACCCTTCATAATAGTTACAAATAATATAAAATACCTTGGTGTGACTCTAAGCAAGTAAATATCTGTTTGACAAGAACTACACGTCTCTGAAGAAGGAAATTAAAGAAGATCTCAGAAGATCGAAAGATCTCTCATGCTTGTGGATTAGCAAGATTAATATAGTAAAAATGTCCATCTTGTAGAAAGCAATCTACAGATTTAATGCAATCCCCATCAAAATTCCAACTCAATTCTCCACAGACTTAGAAAGAACAATTTGCAAATTCATATGGAATAATAAAAAACCTAGGATATCCAAAACTATTCTCAACAATAAAGGAACCTCTGGTGGAATCACCATCCCGGACCTTAAGTTGTACTACAAAGCAATTGTCATAAAAACTGCATGGTATTGGTACAGTGGTAGGCAGGTAGATCAATGGAATAGAAGTGAAGACCCAGAAATGAACCACATACCTATGGTCACTTGATCTTTGATAAAGGAGCTAAAACAATCAAGTGGAAAAAAGACAGTATTTTCAAGAAATCGTGCTGGCTCAACTGGCAGTTAGCAAGTAGAAGAATGCAAATTGATCCATTCCTATTTCCTTGTACACAGTTCAAGTCCAAGTGGACCAAGGGCCTCTACTTAAAACCAGATATACTGAAATTAATAGAAAAGGAAGTGGAGAAAAGCCTCAAGCACATGGGCACAGGGGAAAATTTCCTGAACAGAACACCAATAGCTTCTGCTCTAAGATCAAGAATTGACAAATGAGACCTCATAAAATTGCAAAGCTTCTGTAAGGCAAAAGACACTGTCAATAGGATAAAACAACAACCAACAAAATTTGAAAAGATCTTTACCAATCCTATATTTGATAAAGGGCTAATACCCAATATATATGAAGAACTCAAGAAGTTAGACTCCAGAGAACCAAATAACCCTATTAAAAATGGGGTACAAAAATGGGGTACAGAGATAAACAAAGAAAAAAAATGTTTATACTAAAAAATATTACAAGCTGTGTTCTGTTCTGCCTCCCATAGATGAAGAACTAGGGGGAGTCTTAGCCTTCACTGGCTCTGTGTGTTTCTGTTTGGCCTGGTGCTGTAAGCATTATGCTGTCCATTGGTTATGGCCTTGTACATGGGATGGTTTTCCTTCATTATAAAGAGAATCTAATAATAACAATAAAAAGATTTGAAGATTACTCTTAGAATAGAAAAGATAATATGAGAATGTGAAGAGGAATACCAAGACCAAGACAGACATCAGAGAGAATTGTCTCTGGATTATAAGGAACCTTGTGTGATCACTTATTATTCTGTTGACTTTAAAGGATCAACATAATCAGTACTTTGTCTCTCAGAATGAAATCCATTTGCTTAGTTTGGAATGCATTTATTTTTACTGATTTTCATCACTATTGAACTCTGTACTTTGCCGTAGAATAATCAACTTTTAGTTTGCTATGGATTTGGAAGAAACAAAAGATTTATAATTTTCCCTCATAGTTTATTGCAGTTCAATATAAACTGTGTGTGTATATGTGTGTATATATTAAATAACTGTAACTGTTCTTATATACATATACCTGTATGACATATATAAATCTGTATATAAAAATTTGAGCAGGTAACCATGCATAAATATACATACCTTAAAATGTATGTATAAGAAATAAAAACAAAAATCGCAAGAATGAATAAGAACAAGTTCCCACATGCTAACCAGCATGAGGCTTCTTTGAACTGATGCTTTATGTGCTCATAAAACCACAGGAAGGCAAAGCATGTGTAGCCTATCTTGAAAGACTTTATTCACAGCTGTTGAACAGTAGCAATAGCTTCTGTTATAACTGTACCTCATTTTCATTTGGGAATTGAAAAACAATTTTCAAATTCTAGGATAAAAATTACCCAAAATTTCCTGTCTTTTGAAGTCAGTAGAGTGATTCACCAAAAACCACGTTTCTAACCCTACCGCCCCCTCAATTTTCTTTCTGGTTGAGAGAAGAATGCAACTATGATATCTCTTTTGTTGCTATCAATATGTAAATGTTCTTGCATATTCTGTGCTAAAAACAACAATGTCCTGTATCTTAAATATTGCATTTGTAATTTTACAATTGTGAAATATTTAGTGATATTGTAAAATTATCTCACAGACTCTCCGACACTTGTATAATTTAATCTGAGGACATAGTCTGCCCCAAGAGGTCTTGATCTTTGCCTAGCTGTTCACTGAATGGTATTGGTTTGGGGATACTGGACTAATGTGTCTGCCAGAATATTCACTGAGTGGGAACAAATGTCAAGTGACATGTACCAACATGCCTGTTTCAGGAATCCATTAACATCTTTCCTCTCAGCTCTGATCTACAATTCCAAAGGGTTCAACACAGAGGTGCATGCAATTTTTTCATGAATTAAGTATTAGAATTTAAGATATAAGTTTTCAGATAAGGAAAATCCCATTAACTGAAGAAGTCAATTACAATATAGCTATTTGATTTTCAGTTACTAACACTTAGATCTTGTGAAACAAATTCGCAAGTATCTCTAAAATATTATTAACTAAAATAAACATATATTTAGTTATTTTGTAGTTTAAATTATTTAAGAATAGATTTGCCCATTTTATACAAAACACAGAGTCTTGTATGATTAAAAATTTAGTAGTTATTCAATTAATTCAGATATCAGGACCAGAGAATCCAAAGGATTTAGTATATACAATTTAGAAGGAGTTACTGGGATGGTTCCACCTGAGACAGAAAAACAAAGAAATCCTAACTTTTATCTTAATTTTGTTGATTTGGATAATATAACAAATTACTGATAAACCCAAGAAGATGGACTGATCAATCATAGAGAAGCAGGGTTTGTATGTAAGAGTCTATTAAATACTGACCTCTTTTCCTTTGGGTAATCAAACACTACCCAACTCACCTAATATATAGAACCTTAGTTCATGACCTTTTCCACTGGAAAGCAAGGTGAAGTTGCATCCTATTGAGCAGGGTAAACAACCATCCTTTGTAAATCTGACACAGGCTTAATCAGTAGATGATGTTTGAAAGTGCAGTTTAACCTAAACTCTTGACAACAATCCTTTGATCTCAGATGATGGACCATAGTTTGCATATAATTCAGAGAATTAGAACTCTAGACTTATATTTGTATAAATCACATGGGTGATACATTATCTGAGAATTTCTGGTCTCCATTTTATCACAGAAGCATAAGAAATGGGTACTTGCAAAGCAATCTAAAAGCATCTTTCTTCTCTTCTTCAGCTTCTCTTTATTAATTGCTTCTGCCTCCAAGTACTGGAATTAAAGGTGTGCACCACCACTGCCCAGCTCTCTATACTCTTCTAAAGCATGTCCAGTCTCCTCCTTGTTCCTCCTCATTCCACATCTGGGAAATCCTAGAATTTTGCCTGTCTGTACTTCCCAGCTATTGGATGTTGACATCTTTATTTACCAATCAGAAGCAACTAGGGGCAGGTTCCCAGAAGCTAAGTGGAAGCCGTCTCCTGTAAACAGTTTTGGGGAACATAATTAGCATTCTTAATACAATCAGCTACAGGCTGGAATTTCAAATTGACTGAAAAAGAGAGGAGTGAAGTGAGTAAGGGAATTCATCTCTTTATGCTTTCCCAAATACAGATGCAATGTAGCCAAATGACCCACTCTTTGGCCAACAGGATATATTAAATCAAACCCTAAGAGTCAAAATAAATGTTTCCCTCATTAAGTTTGTTTCATCAGGCATTTCATCACAACAATAGGTAAGCAAAAGTAGTTTCCAATTATGCCAGTGCATTGAAGATCAAGACTCTTGGTGTAAGGGTCAATACTGAGAGACATGTGGGATTTTATGTAGGGTTGACCATGTGGGTTCTCATGAATAAGTGTCATCACCCAGATTTTTTTCATGGAGATCTTTCTCAACCTCTCTGGTGTTTCCTTCTCTTGGTTTCTTCTCCTCTCTGGTTCTGATTACCTTGTATTACTTCGATAAACTATCAAAACAGTCACAACAACACATGTACAGTGTACATATTCATAACTAAAAGCATTTATTTTTAATCTGGACATATCTATTTATTGTTGATATAACCAGATATTTAACTTTAACATAGTGAATAAAAATTTATCTCTTCCATTCTTACATTTTGAAATAATTTTTACAGTACTTGAAAATCAGATTGTTTTGGTATTTTAAAAATTACAGGGATGAAACAATGTCGTAGCAGTTAAAATAATTTACTGCTCTTGCATAAGAACTGGATTTATATACTAGCACCCATACTAGACAATACACAACTGTCTGTATGTCCAGTTTTAGAGAAAATGAAGTTCCTTGGCTTCTGAGCTTCTGGCATGTACTCACCCAATGTACACAAATTCACATAGATATACATACATACAGACAATAAATAAATATTTAAAACAATCACATAATAAATTGTTTGAACATACAGATGTCTTCAGATCAATGGTATTTACTGAATTAGTATCTTCAAAAATTCTCTATTTTGTTAATTAGATATTTTCTTTTTTTACATTTCAAATGATAACTCCTTTCCCAGTTTCCTCTCCAAAAAACCAAAAAAACAACAACAAAAAAACAAAACAAACAAACAAACAAACAAAAAAACCGTTCCCTCCCTTCTGCCCCTGCTCACAAACCTCTCCCTCTTCCTGGCCCTGGCATTCCCCTATACTGGGGCATAGATCCTTCACAGGATCAAGGGCCTCTCCTCCCATTGATGACCCACTAGACCATCCTCTGCTACATATGCTGCTGGAGCTATTAGTCCCACCATGTGTACTCTTTGGTTAGTGGTTTACTCCCTGGGAGTTCTGAGGGTACTAGTTAGTTCATATTGTTGTTCATCCTAAGGGGCTACAAACCCTTCAGCTCCTTGGGTCCTTTCTCTAGCTCCTTCATTGGGGACCCTGTACTCAGTCCAATGGATGGCTGTGAGCTTCTACCTCTGTATTAGTCAGGTACTGTCAGAGCCTCTCAGGAGATAGCTATATCAGTCTCCTGTCAGCTAGAACTTGCTGGCATCCACAATAGTGTCTGGATTTAATGATTGAATATGGGAAGGATTCCCAAGTGGAACTGGACTGTCCTTCCTTCAGTCTCAGTTCCATTGTTTGTCTCTGTAACTCCTTCCATGGGTATTTTGTTCCCCCTTCTAAGAAGGATCGAAGTATCCACATTTTGGTCTTCCTTCTTCTTGAGATTTTTGTGGTTTGTAGATTGTATTGGGTATTCCAGGCTTCTTGGTAATATCCACTTATCAGTGAGTGAATACCATGTGTGTTCTTTTGTGATTGGGTTACTTCACCCAGGATGATATCCTCCAGATCCATCCATTTGCCTAAAATTTCATAAATTTATTGTTTTTTAATAGCTCAGTAGTATAACAACAATGTCAACAATGCATGTACAAACAATTTACTATGTAATTGTTTTAAATATTTATTTATTGTCTGTCTGTATGTATGTATATCTATGTGAATTTGTGTGCATTGGGTGAGTACATGTCAGAAGCTCAGAAGCCAAGGAACTTCATTTTCTCTAAAACTGGACATACATACAGACAGTTGTGAATTGTCTATATGGATGCTAGTATATAAATCCAGTTCTTATGCAAGAGCAGTAAATTATTTTAACTGCTAAGACATTGTGTAAATGTACCACAATTTCTGTATCCATTCCTCTGCTGTGGGACATCTGGTTGTTTCCAGTTTCTGGCTATTATAAATAAGGCTGCTATGAACATAGTGGAGCATGTGTCCTTATTACATGTTGGAACATCTTCTGGATATATGCCAAGGAGTGGTATAGCAAGGTCCTCTGGTAGTACTATGTCCAATTTCCTGAGGAACCACTAAACTGGTTTGCAGAGTGGTTGTACCAGCTTGCAATCCCACCAGCAATGAAGGAGTGTTCCTCTTTTTCCAAAACCTTGCCAGCATCTGCTGTCACCTGAGTTTTTTATCTTAGCCATTCTGACTGGTGTGAGGTAGAATCTCAGGGTTATTTTGTTTTGCATTTCCTTGATGACTAAAGATGTTCAACATTTCTTTAGGTGCTTCTCAGCCGTTCAGTATTCATCAGTTGAGAATTCTTTGTTATTTGATTCTCTGGAGTCTAACGTCTTGAGTTCTTTGTATACATTGGATATTATCCCTCTATCAGATATAGGATTGGTAAAGATCTTTTCCCAATTTGTTGGTTGCCATTTTGTTCTATTGACAGTGTCATTTGCCTTACAGAAACTTTGTAGTTTTATGAGGTCCCATTTGTCAATTCTTGGTCTTAGAGTATAAGCTATTGGTGTTCTCTTCAGGAAAATTTCCCCTGTGCCCATGTGCTTGAGGCTCTTCCCCACTTTCTTTTCTATTAGTTTCAGTGTATCTGGTTTTATGTGGAGGTCCTTGATCCACTTGGACTTGAGCTTTGTACGAGGAGATTGGAGTGGATCGATTTGCATTCCTCTACATGCTAACCTCCAGTTGAGCCAGCACCATTTGGTGAAAATGCAGTCTTTTTTCCACTTTATGGCCTTAGCTCCTTTGTCAAAGATCAAGTCACCATAGTTGTGTGGGTTCATTTCTGGGTCTTCAATTCTATTCCATTGATCTACCTGCCTGTCACTGTACTAATACCATGCAGTTTTTAATCACAGTTCTCTGTAGTATAACTTAATATCCAGGATGGTGATTCCACCAGAGGTTCCTTTATTGCTGAGAATAGTTTTAGCTACCCTAGGTTTTTTGTTATTCCATATGAATTTGCAAATTGTTCTTTCTAAGTCTGTGAAGAATTGAGTTGGAATTTTGATGAGGACTGCATAGAATCTGTGGATTGCTCTCAGCAAGATGGCCATTTTTACTACATTAATCCTGTCAATACTTTGGAAGTTCTTGACATTGCTTTGACTCTATATTTTCTTAGTGAGTACCTCTATGAAGGTCTGTTAAATTAAATATACATGTTTATGTATTATTAGTTTGTCTTTAGATTAATTTAATCTAAAGACTATGCGGAAATTCTTTTAGGAATGTAAATGTTTATATCTTCTATAGCTACCAACAAGCCTTAAGATAGATGTATCACTACCACTTCCTTACTCCACTACCACTTCCTTACTCCCGGACCTTGACTATATTACATCTAATATAACCTGATACCTCCTTCAAGTACTTGAAAAATAAGCAGTATTTGTTCCCACTGTCTTCAGTAGCTACAGTGATTAACTGAGCAACAACATGTACAGTGACTGACAGTTACAAATTCAGTTTTTAAATGTCCCCTCTTTTTGTTTACTATTTTGGGGTTTCCCTTTTATAGGCATGTATACTCCACCTACCTTAACTCCTACATGACCTCTTGATCATCCAGTGACTTTGCTTGGCCAAAGTCCAAGGGTTTCATGCAAATACTCTAAATGAGTAAAAGCCCCTTCCATGATCTTCACCAGATGTATACTAATGCCCTGCAGGAATACATTCAAATAGAACTACCTGTCCTTTCATATTTTACCTTTTCAATAATAGGACAGACTACTTCATCAATCGTGTTCCGGGAATTACTCTTCTTCGCTAATGTTGCGTACTTTCTGTATATAGCGCTATGGTGAATATGAATCAGCGCTCCACGGTGTGCTCCATAAGGGATGTCCTCACTACCTCTGTACTGCTAACAGTCCAACTCCATTAATTAACTTCAGATTTTCTTCTGTAGGAAAATTTATCATTTTTTTTTCCTGAAATGCATTATTTATAAAGTGTTGACTCACTTCAAATGTGAATTCAGTCCCAAAGAGAGATCCAAGTAGCATTGATACTGTTGATTATTGATTGATATTGATTAGCTGGTTAAAAACACGGAAAGAAATTTTCATCAGAAGAATGTATCTTGAGGCTCACTATATAGATGAATAACAATAGATGCTCTTATGTAATGATTAAAAGGGTCAATGGTAAATTGGCATGTAAAGTGTTTCTTTTGACATAGAATATAATCACAGAGTCTTATGAAATTAATGGGCCAAAGTGTGGCTTGTGCTCTGAATGGATAAGCATGAGCCTCTTATGGTTCAGAGAGATACCCAGCTACTCATGGCAAAGTTGATAGATTTCTCCTCAGTGGATAAAATGTGCTGATAATATCATCATAGCACTGACCATGCTCCATTCTAACTCTCTGTCACTTGCCTCCCCATAGGTGGAGACCCTCAAGAATCAAGGTAATTTTTTGTTCACCAGGTTTGTCCCCAGATTCCTAGCAAGGAGATACAAATAAGTCTGATGAACTAATCTAATCTTAGTGGTTACTTAACATTTACCTTCTGAGACTCTTACATACTTATCTCATGTCATCTTGAAAACAACTCAGTATAAGATGTGCTGTTATATAATTTTTTTTTTACAGAAAAAGAATCCAGAACAGAAAAATTCATGTATTGAATAGCCATAACCTTTGCCCAGAAGAGCCACACTTGGCAAAGCACATAGCTGAAGTGGTTTTAATTTCAATATATTTTGTTTATGCACTTCCATTACAACAGCATCTCATCAAGTATAGAACTGGAGCTCTTGCCTGACAGAATGAAAATCTTCCAACAGAAGCAAATATAACAAGTCTCATATGAAACAGGCAATGTGCAGCTTATCCCCAACTCATAACTATTTACAAATGCATCAGTAAGGAAACAGCAAATGTGTTTCCTCCTCCCTGTGCCAGGAGCATTGCTTTAACACTCAGGTTAGAGATACTTGCCTGAGGTTGTTTTCTAACAAAGAGACAGTTTATCTCAGGCATTAAAATTTGTCCACCCATCCTGAAAACTTAAATTCTATGTACCTTGCAATGTAGCATATGAACTTGAACCAGCAGAAATTTTTCATAAAGTTAAGGACTTTGCCCTGAAAGCAAGTATGAGAAGAAGAGGAAGAGGGAAAAAAGAAGAGAATGGAGACTGCTTTGTGGCCCATATGACTTATACATATGTGCTCTATCTCTATTCCTTTCTCCTTAACAGTTTTCTACATTGCTTGTCTGTTCTGATAGATGAAGAAGAATAAAAGAGCATCATTAACTATGATTTTTTGTCACCAAAAGATTTAAGTATATTTTCTGTTCCTATACAGATGATTGCTAAAGATAATAAATTAAATGCTCACAATTTTCTATGCAGCACACAATCAAAGGGCTTCATCTGCACAGGGTTTTCTCACAGAGTCATAACAGGGCAGAGAGCTTTGAAAAGCCAGACAGTAGATGAGACAGGACATGAAGAATCTATGAGAAACAGAGCTAAATTTTATAACAAAGCCTCAATTCTAACAAAATCACTTGAAAGAGGTAGGATTCTTTTTATAATCATAAATTTTCCTAACAAAATAAGTTCTTAACATTGTCATATTCAAGCACAATCATAGTAGAAAACAAATTTTTATCTGAACGTTGTAGGAAACGTTTAACCGTATCAAATATTTTAGAATGTATTTTTGAATATCATGTCTTAAATAAAATTGGAATACAAATTAAATCTTTTGAATGTTGACTTTAAAGAAAAGATGGCTCATATTTTAAAGGGCACAATAAATAGATCAGGGGTAAAAATGTTTTAAAAGTAAACAAAATCTATAAAATATTATAATACAAATAAGTATTTACTTAAAATATGTTTTTAAATGTTAACAAATTCAGATAAATTGAAATCATGTAACTTTTCTCATCATAATCCAATAAAAGTCTTAAAAAAAAGTAAACAAAATCAGAGAGGGAAAAGTGACAACCAAATTTGTTCACTTTACTGACACTGAAAGAGATAATTTCCAAGTAAGACTAGAGAGGTAGAATGATATGCTGATGCTAAGAAGAGAATCTCAGGTAACAATGTTGCAAGGAAAGGGAAAAGGAGACAAGGCCAGGATTGAATGGATGAAAGAATGGGCAGGCTTGGGAGTGTGATGTGAAGGCATTTATCCAGTTCTTAGTACACGTGTTTGTAGAGTGGAAATTATAGCACAAGTTGATAGGCAATATGCAGGAGAAGCCAAAGTGGTCAAGTGAGCTCTCTGGAGATGGTCCACCATTGTGCATAGTTTTGATGGGTGAATCCTAGAAAGGTGCTACCCCAGGAGCTTGGTCTGATGAAGGGTTGCTATTTGCTGCTGCTATGTCTTCTCATGTTTGTCATTATATTCCTCATTCTTCTGACAGGGCGACTGGGCAAAGAAAGACCCATTCTGTCTATAGTCTGTCATGATAGATTTCTTGGTGTTAGCCCACCCTACTGAACAACTTTTGTGCAGAACAACATGAAGATAAATTTTCATGAAATAATGCTATTTAGATGAATTAATGATTCTATGAAATTTCTGTTTTGATTAAAATAGTTTTAAGTAGTTAAGATAGTTGATAGAAATTTTAAAGTTATAATCAAAAGCAGAGTGTACCTCTCACTTGTAGAATAGTAAAGGTACCATAAAAAGGAGTAACGTAAGTTTCCATGTTACAAGCACACAAATTACACTAGGCCAAAAACAGGCTTGGAAAAAACTAATCATCAGAGAAAATATTCATTCTAGGTCAGGTCCAAGGATGAGGCCACAGGTGTGCACCACGATACGTAAGTCCATGAATACAAAAAGTACTGCTTAGAACATACAATCAACAATCCTGCTGTGACTCACTCTTAGGCTACATTTTATCTGACTCTGAATGAGGTAACTTTCTTCTTCTATGGAGAAATTTATATAAGGGTATATACAAAGGACTAAAGGAAAAAAAAGATGTTGGGGTTTACTCTATCTATCAAATGTATATATGTGTATATATTTATATATGTATAAATGTGTAATATGCTTGTGTGAATACATGAACACAATAAATATGTCTATATGCATATGTCTATATGTAGATATGCATATTTCATAATAGCATATATGAATATAAGTATACATGCATATATGAATATACACAAGTACATATATATTTATGGGTGCTCTGGTATGTGGGTATGTGTAAATTTGGAGCTTGTTCCACCCACCAAATATGTATATGTCTATGTATGGGTATATGCACATATGCGTGTATAAATGTATGGATATATGTTTATACGTGTATATGTAAAGTTCCTGGGGTTTCTCTCCATCTACTAACTGTGTGCATATATTTATTTATGTATTTATGTATATATGTCTATCTTTATGTATGTAGCTATATATGTGTGTGTTTAAGTGAAATTGGTGAAGCTTGCTTGTTGGAACTCACTTGTTACAGCCTATTTTGTTTCATCTACTAAGTTTGTTTTTGTGCGTGTATGAATTTACTTGTTTTTTCTTTCTCACTTACCGTCAAAGAGTTCAGAACTTCTACAGGGTCATAGAGAGTACTTTCTCTAGATAATTACATTTTGCTCCTGTCAGCACTGATCCTGTAAATTGTGTGCCACTGACAGTGGTGGGGAATGGGGATGTGTGGTCGACTTCCACAAACATAGACCCTAACCATAAACTCCACAACTCACTGCCTTTTGCAGTTTACCTGTGGTGTTAAACCTGGCCTTTGACAAGAAGTCAAAAAGCTTTATAAATGCACAACTTGTGGAGGGAAGAAAATTATAAAAACCAATGAGAGAAACTAGCAGAGAAATTGCTGAGGTAGAGAGGGGAGAGCTTTGGAAAAGGTCACCTTCTTTCATCTTAATTTCCTTTGTGTGTGTGTGTGTGTGTGTGT
>JADRCD010212042.1:10760-34321 GCA_019843815.1 Montemys delectorum | reverse complement strand
CAGTGGTCCTCAACCTTCCTAATGCTACAGCCCTGCCGTGGTGATCCCCAGCAATAAAATTATTTTCGTTGCTACTTCATAACTGTACTTTTGCTACTGTTATGAATTGTAATGTAAATGTTTGGTGTGCAGGATATCCAATATGTGCCCCCTGTGGAAGGGTCGTTAGATCTGCAAAGGGGTCACAACTCACAGCTTAAAGATCGCTATTCTAGAGACTAGGAAAGGACTGGTGTGGTGTTGGTGCTAGGCTGTGATATGGTGAAAAAGAAACCAATTCACGGGAGAGGATTGACCTGAAATCTAGTAAGAACTCTTCTCTTACTGTAGAGTCTGATGTATGCCCAAATGCTGTCATTTCAGTGAGTATACACAACTACTGAGGTGACAGTTTCAATGCGATATTGATATTGTACAAAGTCTATGAAGTGTAGAGGGCCATGTGAGCTAATTCCCGAAACCCAGGAGGCTGCTCTGAGGCCAGGCTTGAGGTCAGAGTGTAACACTTGATCCCAGACCTGGGCCTCTGTACTGGAAAAAGGAGTATGTCCCTGTAATCTCCTCATGAATGTGAGGGTTGTCCAGCAACTGTGTTTAGGCCTAGGGAAGGATCCCGCCCTATCAGACCAAACCCAACAGTCTAAAACATCCATCATGAAGCCCCTCACACAGACCGGAGGTGCCCAGGACTGCCAGCATCGTGATAGATTCTCTGTCTTAGTGTCCCTGCATTCCCTGTCCTGGATCCAATGAGCCCAGATACTGATGTCAAAACCTTCTGGAAGAAGGTTTTGCTGAATAGAGTCAGATTGGAAAGATGTCCATGGTTTCATTGTTCTGAATCTTTTAAAAACAAACAAACAGCCGGGCAGTGGTGGCGCACACCTTTAATCCCAGCACTTGGGAGGCAGAGACAGGCGAATTTCTGAGTTCGAGGCCAGCCTGGTCTACAGAGTGAGTTCCAGAACAGCCAGGGCTACACAGAGAAACCCTGTCTCAAAAAAACAAAACAAAACAAAAAAAACATACACACACAAAAAAACCCAGAAAATAAAAAACAAACAACAAAAAACAGGATCTTGGTCTCATGCATTCCCAGTTGATCTTAATATCACTATATAGCCCAGGATGACTTTGAACTTCTAATCTTCCTTCTTCTACCTCTTCAGTGCTGAGATTACAGACATGTGCCATCATGCCCAGTTTATGTGGTACTAGGAACAGAACCCAGAGCCTTTTTATGAAATTCCAGGACATGCCTCTATTTCAGACCTTGCACTCTCCCTGTCTCTAGCTGGATATATAATCCTGGAAGAGCCCTACCCTTCTTCAACCTGGATTTGACTTTAAGCAGAGTGCATTTGTTACCGCCCTTCAAAGTAACCACATGAAGGACTTGTTCCCTTTCAGCAGACAGACCAAATCACCCACAGCATGTGGAGAGTGTTCAGAGATATGGATGAATATGCCTGTGCAGGCAAGCACACGCATGCACGTGCATGCATACACACACACACACACACACACACACACACACACACACACCAGTAAACTGCACTTGTCTCCAGTAACAATTGAGCAAGAGATATTAGAATATTAGAACGAGAGCTATATTTTTAGAAAATTTATCAGGCAGGACCAGAGGTTGCTCCAAACATATCTCATGTGATTCTCCTGGCAACCTTAGAAATGGACACTATTATTTTTAATAAATGAGAAAAACAAACCTCAAGTAAGTCGAGTGACTGGTAGAGGTCACCCAGCAAATGGTGACCCTGGAAAGCTCTGGCTCAGAATACCAGCCTTCATCAGACGCATTGTGCTGCCTTATCAGACGTAGATCCACATAAGACCTCCGGGCTTTGTTTTAACGATATCCTAACTGTCCAGGTGGAGGCTCAAAGACTAAGGGAAAGCCCCTGGTAACGAGGGTCATCCCCTAAGAGTGTCCCATAAGGTCACCCCAAGGGAAGAGAATAGATGTCGGAGCCAGGCTGGCTGGACACAAACTCCAGTTCTGGATCTTGTCCCAGAATCCTGCCTGGGCATGATCTCAGCTGAATATTAGGATAGTCAAAAAGGTCTTGTGTATAGATTTTTAGGTGACACAGTGTCTGGTATCTCATGATAACCTTGAGTTGACACGGTCAGGCACTAAACAGACAAAGCAGGAGCCTTAGAGCTAAGATATATATATATATATGGAATTGTTGAGAACATACAAACTGCCAGAATGTCTTTATTTAAATATACCAGTGCCCTGGGATGATGCCCTTGTTACCAGATTCCAAGGGCTGCTGGGAACATCCCTCCAACTCTCTCAAATCTCCTAGTGTTCTAGCACCCCCCCAGGAAAGCACTGTCTAGTAGCTGGCACCTCAGGCCCATCCAAGGTCACACAGTGGAGCTGGTAAAGAAGCAGGGAATCAGAAGATGCTCTGTGTCCTAAGAACCTTTGACCCTAGTCCCGAATGGGGAATATTTGTTTGTCCTGTGGAAAGTCCCCAAGTGGATGGGCTAACAACTAATTCCAGATGGACCTATGTTCCTAACTCAGGCCATGTTCCCAACACTTCCGTTCCTGTGATCTGTCCCCTGCCCTTTCTCCATCAGAAAGTGGGTTTCTGGGCTTCCTTGGGGATTTAGTTGGATTGTCTTCCTGCTGTTTGTTCCTGGGGCTGCTTCTTCCTGGCAGAGAAGAGAGGCCCAAAGGCTGTTGTCCCAAGTCCCCCACCTCTGCTGGCCTTCCTGTCCCTGAAGACAGTCTCCCTGGGGTGGGCTCATTTAAACCAAGACAATGGCCTCCTCCACATGAGGCTAAAATTATCAGAAACTGTTGCTAAACCTGCCCTCCAGCGCTGGATCCTGCCCTGGTTATATGAGTGTCTCTTGGGAGTCTACAACAGCTCCCTATACCTCTTGGCACATAACCAGTGTAAAAAATAAATTAGAAAAAGAAAGAAAGAAAGAAAGAAAGAAAGAAAGAAAGAAAGAAAGAAAGAAGGAAAGAAAGAGAGAAAGAGAGAAAGGGAGGGGGGGCTGGTCTTACAGAGCCTTTGGTATCTATAATAGTTATATCCAAGTCCCAGAACAGCACCAGGCTGCTGCTGTGGATCCTGGTCCTGAGTCCCCCGAGCTCACCATCTACCCAGAATGAACCAGGCTCCTTCCCAAAAGAGAATCTCTCACACACATAACTTAGGGGGCCCAGATGGATGCACGGGCTGCCTATATTCGACATTAGGACCTTCCACTGTGGTTGCCATGGCTACAATCCCACAGTCCCCTTTTCAGGAGCCACCCAGTAGATCTCTCACGCCTCTGTCCTTTCCCCTACTGATAGCCCCACAGCTGTCCCACACTTGCTTCCTATCTAGCCTCCAAGTTTCTCAATTATTTTTCTCTTGGTGTTGGACATGGCCCAGCCCTTGTACTATTCCACCATAGCCAGAAGGCTTTGGAAAGAATGTCACAGATACCAAATCCCTCCCAGAAAGATATATGCAGGAGCCTAACAGGAAACACCGAGGAGCTGTCAATCAGGAACCCAACAGCATCTCTTTGTCTGTCCCTCCAAAAGATGATCAAGGGTGCACCTGGCTAGACATGAGGAGGAACAGAAAGCATGCCTTACCATCACCCATATCATTCTGTAGCTCCTCTCAAGGCCCCTTAAAGCAGACTGTGTTCAGTCTGCAAAAGGTTGACTCAAGGCCCAACCCAGACAGGGCAAGTGGCCAGTTCCATATATAGGAGCCTGGGACTGACTCCCAGCCTCTGGTCTTTTACCAAAGGTTCTTTGTACCAGCTCTCCTGGCCCAGTTGTCCTGGGATGGGAGCAGGTGGGGAGCCTGGGTGGTACCACACATAACAGAAATTCATGGCAGGGCAGCTGCCAGAAGGAAGCAGGGAGCTTTCTGCTCTGGCTATGGGAGATTCTTGCCCGCCCCATTCCTAGTCTATGGGAATCTCACCCTGACCTATCAGCTTGGCTTCCCAAGGGAGGTGGCTCAAGGCCACTTGGATGTGCTAAGCAGAAGCAGAGTTGAACAGTACGATCCAGCCTGAGAGAATCTAACTAGCATTACATCTTTTTTTTCCATCTCTGTTGATCCAGTGTGTAAGTCCTCTAGGGCCAAAGCTCAGCATTACAGTGCAGCTGAATCCACTGCCCACTGGGCTAGCAGTATCCAAAGAGTGTCTACATAAATGTCCACAGAGTAGCCAACACAATAGTCATTTATCTTTTTGCCACTCTGGAGGCTAGAAAAGCAAATCAAGGTGGTGGGTCTCTCTTCACATGACTCCCTCCTTGTGACCCTGTGTGATCTTATCTCAAGATCTATAATGGCATGAACAAGTTCTGTTTTGCTAGGTGAGGGCACATCCACAGGGTATGGGGAGTTAGAATAGGAGACATGTTTTCTTTTTTTCCTTTTTTTGGTTTTTTCAAGACAGGGTTTCTCTGTGTAGCCCTGGCTGTTCTGGAACTCACTCTGTAGACCAGGCTGGCCTCGAACTCAGAAATCCACCTGCCTCTGCCTCCCAAGTGCTGGGATTAAAGGTGTGTGCCACCACCGCCCAGCGACATGTTTTTCTTAAAGGTTGCTACACAATCCACCACATACATATCATCGTTGGAATCACATGGAACCCGGTGAAATCTCGTCCCCATTTCTTGACAGCTGGTCTTTGGAAAGTTTGGACATCTCCCCCAAACTTATTTTGTTGGTTTTTTTTTTTTAATGCATAGAATAGGAATAATGTTGACTCAACAGAGTCCTTAAAAGGGCTAAATGACATAACAAAGGGTCTTGACATACTGTACACACTCACTGAGTGACCTGAATAGGAATAATGTTGACTCAGTCGAGTTCTTGAAAGGGTTAAATGACACAACAAAGGGGCTTCACATACTGTACACACTCACTGAGTGACCTGTATGTCTATAAAGGTGATTAAAAACTGACTTAGAGAAGTGAAGATATTTTCCCATGCTCCCCCAGCTCCTTAGATGGCAGACCCAGCAAATATACCCTCTGCTGAAAGCTCTTCTTTTCCATGATCCCGTCCTTGTACTTTTCTTCCTGTAGTTTTTCAAAGTCTGCTATTTTCCTTGTATCCTCCCAGACACCACAACCGTAGCATCCTCTGAGTGGAATCAAAGCTGATTCTTGGCTACCAGAAATATAGTAGGGCCAGCCAGAATTTGACCTTGACTTCTTTCCCAGGTAACAGGAGAAACCAGGTGCAGTCCTGCTTGAGAGAGGAAACCAGTGGTCACAGCATCCCTGTTAGGTAGTGGGCCAGTGGCTGTGGAGAGGGCGTGGCTTGGCCTTTCCATAAATTGTCTCATCCCACTTAAGGTTTGACTAAAGCTCTCTGGGGTTTAATTAAGAAAGCTAAGCTTCCTTTAGGCATGGGAGTCAGCCTCACCAGGAAGGACAGACAGGGCATCTCTGGACCAGAATGAAAGGCCCCATGTCAGCAAATGGATTAATTCCTTCTCCTCTGAATTCTTTTGAAATGTGATCTCCCTTGTCTCCTCTCCAAGAGACAGGAACGACTTTGATCTTGAAAGCTCTGTCACTCAGATGTCCTGTGCTCTCTGTGCTTCTGAAGCAGCCTGCCTGGCATGAAGGGAGGGCAGTCTTGTTGGTTCAGTTGCTAAAGTCAGGGACACTAGGCTTAGTCCTGCACCAAGCTTCCGGATTAGGTAGGGTAATGACCCACTTAAGTGGTTTTCAAGCCTTGGAGGAGCCTTGGGGCTACAGAGCTTTGATAGGGTCTTAGTTCTCCCAGGACAGAGCCTTTAAGGGCAAAGGTCTGAGCCTGGCTAGGTTCATTCCGGGTCTAGTGTCTGAAAAGAAAAGGAAGTTGATAGAAGGGAAAAATTTGAGCTTCTTCCTGGTGAGAGTCAGGAAGGTTCTGGCAGTGGGAAAGGTAAAAAGACAAGGCAAGGGTGTGATCATCCTGGAGGGAGTGGGGCTGAGAGAGGGGTTATAGGTGGCTCCAGGCCAATGTAAAATGAAGATACAAACACTTTCAACCACAGAGGGAGTTCTCAGCTATGCCCTGTGGCCCAAGGGGTCTCAGAAACCCAGCTCTCAGGCAGAGAAAAAAAAAGAGTTGTTCCTATCTAGCTGGTCAGCCAACTTACACCAGAAGCTCCAGCTGTGACAGCTCATTGCTGGGCCCCAGAAGGCATGAACTGATGCCAGCTTCAGCTCTGAAGGGACACATGGCAGCCCTTGTGTGGACTGCAGGCTAATGTGGGTGATTACTCTGGCAACCCAAGGCTGACTTCTGGGTCTGAGGAAGGCCTCCAGGTTGTTGCTACAGACTGAGGTAGGGATGCGGCAAGATAGCAAACTGACCCCTTCACCAATGTCGAGGGCCACTTTTCTCTTTCTCTCCTCCCCATGTTTGCCATCTAACTGGCCAAGTCAAAATTCAGCCTAACTCCATGACCAAATCAACTCCATGGCTTAAGAGGAGGGTCTGGACCTCCTCTCCTGGTTTCTGTGTTCTTCTCGGGTTACCCTCAGGCACCCCTTTGCCAAGATGGTGTGTGTGTACAAAGGCAACAGCTACAAAGAGTTCAGGTAGGATCCTATGTCTGCAGTATCTGCTTCAGGGCCCAGGCCAGGGCAAGGACTGACGTGGGACATGTTTGGTTACCAGGCAATCATAGTTGAAGCCCAACTTTCCATCCTTGGAGCAAGGGTTCTGTTGTAGGTTTGCCCTGACATGTGTCATGTGGATCTCAGATACTCATTTTCCCCTTAGCTGGTTTGTTTTGTTTGTTTGGTTTGTTTGTTTGGTTTGGTTTGGTTTGCTTTTGCTTTTTTGAGACTAAATCTCATACATTGCAGGGTGACCTTAAATTCTTAATGTAGCCAAGGCATGACCTTGAACGCCTGATCCTGGCTCTACCTCTTAAGCACTAAGATTACGGGTTTATGTGGTGTTGGGAGCTGAATTGAGGGCTTCATGTAGGCTGAGCCAACTGCATCTTCATTTCCTCCTTAAAACACTTTAAGAACTTCCTCTCACTTCAACAGAGTCTGGTCTACTTGGCGTGGCTTACAATACCCTGTGGTACCATGTGCCCTTATATCCCTGGTACCCCCCGCTACTGTGCTTACTTCTTGTCCCCGAAGACTGGCATTAGCTGCTGCATCCCGAGTGGCTCCCATATCTCTGTCCATAGGCAATCCTTATGTACAGGATTATCAACTCCTCATCTGTGTGGAAAGTTTGGTTTCATCTTCACATGGAGGCTGTTCAATAATGAAGAAGATATTCAATGGGTAATGGATAAGACAGGGTACGTCAGATACTCTATTCTAAAAAATCAATAGAGATGATAAAGAAATAAAATAGTCCTTTTTTGTTTGTTTGTTTGTTTGCTTTTGTTTTTCGAGACAGGGTTTCTCTGTACAGCCCTGGCTGTCCTGGAACTCACTCTGTAGACCAGGCTGGCCAGAAATCCACCTGCCTCTGCCTCCCAAGTGCTGGGATTAAAGGCGTGTGCCACCACTGTCCGGCTGAAATAGTCTTAAGTGTGTTTAAAATTCCAAGTCCAAAGTAAGTGTGCCAAACACTTCCGAGTATTCCCCACAGCTATTAAAGCGTTGCGGGGATGGCGTGCGGAGTGTAAGAATTGTGCCAGGCGGGAGTGGCACACACTTTTAATTCCAGCCCTTGGGAGGCAGAGGCAGGCAGATGTCTGTGAGTTTGAGGCCAGCCTGATCTACAGAGTGAGTTCCAGGACAGCCAAGGCTGCACAGAGAGACCTCATCTCAGAAAAACAAAGGAAAAAAAATATACACAAATTGCTCAGCATTTGAAGACACCACCTCTTTAGCCTTTTTGGAATCTTCTCATGTGGGGCTCGGGAAGGGAGACGACTCAATGTCCTTCCAGATACAAGGATCATTCTAAAATTCACTGACTATGGTACTGTGATAAGGCAAGTGACTTCCGGATTCTTCTGTGTGGTTTCGGCTTTACTGACTGGATGATGTCTGAGAAACTCTGGGGAGGTTGATGCTGATGAAGGCCCCTACTGGAGAAGGACCAGGGTCCTTCTAGATTCTCCCAGGCTTGGCCAGTTACTCTGGTTCTCAGAGCTGAGGAGATCAGAGTCACTCAAGGAGATCAAGACCTATTCCCTAAAAGAGGACAGTGGAGAATGTTTTGAAAACTCTGCTTCTGGTTTGTGCAAGAAAGACGTGAAATGTGACCTTTCCCCTCCCCCCCCCATTCCTTCTTTTCCTTTTGGAATTTCAAAGTTAGATCTAGCAAATGGCAGTAAGCAGCTATTTAATAGTCTAAGCAACTCCTTCCAACTTCTCAACACATGCACTCACTGCTCCCCAAAACCATCACGCAAAGACAAAGCACTAAGGCCCTGATGCTGGAAAAACTGGAGGGAAGCCCCCCAAGCATCACCAAGAGGTTCTAGTCCTCCTGGATGTCCCTGCAGTAGCTTTGAGGCACCCAGGCAAGGAGGTTCCTGTGGGCACCCCGACTCAGCCAGTCAGCGTCAGGCAGTGTTCCAGAGCAAGCTTCCCCCACCAAGTGGGCCGTTGTGCCCACTCACGATGAGATGACCATCTAAGCAGATGGGAGGCAGCTGGGCAGACCATGCCAGCCCACAGAGGCCAGGAGGACAGAGCAGTCTCCTCCCAGCTGTGTCAGTGGGGTTCTTTGATATTTCCTTAAATAGGATCCAATTGAACATTTTGAAAGGTTCCACCTTATGTAAGTGTTACCTTCTAAAATAGAAATGCTTTTCCTATTATTTTCAGCTATGTAAAGAAGTGAGCCCCAGATTCTTCCAAGAGCTTCTTGTCCGAGGAGGATGAAGGGATGGGTAAGGTAGAGGTCCAGTGAGGTTGAGGCTGTGTGTGTTATACAGACACCCCAGGGTAGAAGGACCCCACAGTCCTCTGTCTCCTGGCAGGACTGACCTTAGCAACTGAGCAGAAGGACCTAGTTCTATCAACTAAGTTGAAGTTAGGATTCCATGACCTGGAGCTGTGCCAGCTGCTTCGTGTGCGAGTGACCAGCAGCAGCTCAGCCTTCATGGGTCAAGAGGATCGCTTTTGCCATTTCTGTCACAGTTGGGTTTGGTTCTTCCTATCGCTCACTTCCGCCACCTTCTCACACCCTGTAGGGATGTGTTGGTACTTCCTCTTACCCCCTCTCCACCACCCCACAAACCACAATGCTAGGCAGGCAGCAGCAGCTGCTTAATCCATACTGGCTGGGCTGAGTCAGCTTGCAAGTGGCAAAGTGCCCCGGTGCTTACCAGACCTTTGGCTGCCTTTGAGTCATCTCTGGCTCACTAGGATTGCATGATGCTTCTGAGTCTTGTCCCTGAGCCAGCTTGCAGGACCCTTGCTCCCAGCAGGACCCAGAAGAAGTTCAGGAGCCCCTCCAAACTAGGCAATTTCAAGAAGGGGAGTCCCTACTGGTGCTCTCCTGGGAGACAATGTAGTTTTTCACCTCTTTTGTCTGATCTACACAGAGAAGACTTGGGAAGACTTTTACACATCGTCTCTTTTCTCAGCCCAGTCCGTATCCACAACTAAAGGGTGACCCAGGTACACACATATCTCAGACATCGGTTTACCTCTCATCTGCTCTGCTCCAGCTATCAGACGACCTGTGAGGAATGGGATCAGAGCCTGCCTTTCTGTCCTCTCCATGAAGGGAGTTCCAGCCTATGGGATGCTGCTGGGACTCGGGACAGGACTATGTGCGCCATATGACCTGGGTCATACAGAAGAGGGCATCTCAGCCTCTAGAACAACATTGAGTCCCCAAAGAGCCTTTCTTTACCTCACGCTGCATTAGGGCGAGGTCTCACATTTGCCTAAGTGCCTTGGTGAAAGATTAGGGGTTGTCCTCTTGGAGGGATCCCTAGGGAGTTGCGTGTGGTGGGTAGGATATAGCAGAAGAGGTTCCTACGGGGCTTTCAGCCCTGACCCCAACTCTGCTGAGTCTCTCAGTGGAGTCTCACATTGCTCTGTCTCGGTTTCTGTCTGAACAAGAGAGCACAGAGAAATTTCCTGAATGGCTCAGGCTATCCTACGCCCTAGGAAGAGGCCAGTGTCATCTACACGAAAGTCTCTGTGTTGAGTTCCCCTCCTTACAATGGGGAGTGTGTCCTCCACGGGGCTCTCGGTGCCCACTGACTGCAGATTCAGATTGACCTTTCTTCCTGGAATGAGGGTGAAATGTAAACTCCTCCAGCATCTCAGGCACACGCTGTCACAAGGAGGGGGCCACGGCTGTGAGGGAGGTCGTAGCTGCCTGTGGAAGAGCCAAGCTGCAGTCCTGCTCTGTCGGCAGAAGGAGTTAGTCCAGGCATCTCCTGCTGCTCTGAGGCTAATTGCTTAATTGAATCAGTGCAAATTCCTGCTGTTTTCGAGCTTGCGAGTTGTCTACAAGATGGGCTGACTTGGCAGGTCAGGAAGGCAGGGGCCAGAGGGGCAGCAGCCAGGAGCTCCTGACCCACTGTCTAGTCTGTGGAGGTCTCTGCTCAGCTGAACTTGAGTGCCCTTGGCCAGCCCTGGACAGAGGTAAACTCAGGCTCACACAGTAGAAGGAGAGAAACTACTGTCAGAAATTGTTCTCTGACCTCCACACACACGCCATGGCATACCTTAGCCCCACACATACACAGATAAGTGTGTGTGTGTGTGTGTGTGTGTGTGTGTGTGTACTCAAGTGTGTGTGAGAGTATACTGTGTGTGCGCATGTGTGTGTGTTAATGCCCCTTTCAGATAGACTTGCATGAGGCACTACTACTGATAAATTGTTCTGCACTGGTGAAATGAGCCAGTTAAAGCCAGATTAGAGCATACAAAGGCAGGTTTATTGGGAAGCAACTCTCAGGTGGACTCATTGGTCCCAAGGAAAGAGGAGAGGGAAGTCACCATGGAGAGGGAGACAAAGGGGCGGGGGAGAAGAAAGAGAGAAAGAGTGTGAACACACAGGGAGAAAGAAAATGCAGAGAGAGGGAGAGAAAGGAATGAGCCCAAAATTTCTGGGTTATATAGGAAAGATCCTCTGGGGGAGGAGAAGCTCAGCCCCTGGGCTGGAAAGGTCGGGCAGAGGGCCAAGGTATATCCTGTAACAGGTAGGGACTGAGGGATGCTGGGAGAACCTGAAGGCCAGGTCCTCCTTGGTATGTAAAATATGCACCTTCTGTTTGTCCCAGGTCTCAATCCCAACAACTACATGTTAACCATTACCTGTATCCCAGGCACACAGTAGGATCATGTTTCCCACCATCCTTTGCATTTAGTAAAGTGCACGCAAGTAGGTTCCGACCAGTGGAATAAGGTCACTCACTGAGATGTGAGGTTCTGGCAGTAGCCTGGTCCTGAATCAATAACTGTGACCCTGGCACTTGACTGTGTGAGCCAAGAAGCTTCCATTGGCTCTGCTGAGAGGCAGCGGGAGAGACTCCGGGTGTGGCTGTAGTCATGCCATCACCTAGCTGTATGATCTCAGACAAATCACTTAACCTTTCTGAACCTGTCTTCTCATCTCTGAAAAAGGAGTACCCTAACATTTCAGGTTGTAAAAATTCAATTAAATGATTCACAAAAAGTTCTTGGCATGGGGCCTAGCACAGAGCCAAGCATATAAATAGCAACTGCTGCTATTACATTAAGTTGGAAACAGTTTAGAAGATTCATTCTTTTAGAACTTTTATCTGTTTCGAGTTGCCTGGTTTATTTCTTAAATAGTACACACAGAGGAAAGAAAGCGGTCGGTTTGACCCCTTTTAAACCCTGGACTAAGTTACCAGACTTAGAAGTTCAAAATAATGGATTTTGGTAACAGTTTGTTCTGAGCTGTCCAGAGAAATGAAGCAGGGCTTGGCTTCCTAACCAAGAGCCAAGAGCATTCTGACCCTGGCCAGCTCTACACCGTGGGTGGCAGTTGATAGAAGGTGGCCAAGGCTGGTGACAGCAGGCCGTGCACACTGAATGAGTCCACGGGAGGGACTGAGCCCTCCCAGGCCTGACTTCAGAATAGCCCTGGCCAGGAACCAGGTATTCTTTCCAGCCCTGTGTCTCTCTTTTGTTTGTTTGGTTGGTTGGTTTGGTTTGGTTTGGGGGCGGGAGGTTGAGATAGAATCTCTCTGTGTAACCTTGGCTGTCTTTGGAACTTGCTCAGTAGACCAGGCTGGCTCCAAACTCCTGCCCCTGCCTCCCAAGTGCTGAGATTAAAGGCCTGTGCCACCACCAGCCAGCTTTACCCTGAGGTTGTCATCACTCTGTGCTGTTTTAGCTATTCTGACAGGCAGGTAATTACATCCCACTGTGCTTTAACATCTCTAGATGACATCATTATCATCTCCTGAGATGACAACGGATGGCCATCCTTTCACATGCTTGCCTCCCATCTCTGGGTCTTCTCTGGTGTGCCTTTTATCCATTTTACAACTGGATGGCTTGCTGTTTATTTACTTTTAAACTGTTGGACATCAGACACATTTCTAGACTCTAGTCCTTGCTAATACCTGTGGCTTGTTAAAGGCTTTCTCCCAGTGTGTGGTTTGTCTTCCCCCAGCAAACCCCAGCTCCACTTTAGAATATACATTCTTACTCTGTAGCCCAGGCTGACCTGGAACTCACTATGCAACCAGACTGACTGCTAACTGTGGCAATCCTCCAACTTTGGCTTCCTGTACTCTGGGAGGACGGAACCACCACACCAGGTTTCCACAGGGTCTTTTACAGTATGAGAGAGTATAGAACTTTGATAAGTTTCATGTGATCAGTGCTTGCTGTCAAGACTGAAAACTGTCCATCCCAAGGTGGGCAGAGCCCATCTGTGCACCCTACACACCCAGGAACCTCTAGCAGGAGCCCAAGCTGTGCCCTGTCTCTTGTTCACTGCTAGACCAGAGTCTTCAACTTCTTCTCTAAGGCCAATTCCCAACAAATGCCAGGAAGCCACACAGAGTGACCCCCCAAGCCCAACAGGAGTTGCTCTGCCAGGGCCCAGGTTCCAAAAAAAGACCATGCTCAGCTGTGAGTGTTCTGCAAGCAGACAGACATTTGCTCAGTTTGGAGTCTGGAGACTTGGTGGTGGCCAAGGATTACAGGGCTGGATCTGGTCCCGTGATCTAGCTATCTCAGACCTGCATGCTCTAGACAGCTACCCACAGATTTGTATCTTATCTTCTCTGCTGGGATTTGAGACACGAGAGTTTCTGCTCTACTGTAGCAAAAGCATGTTGAAAACTCTTATTCAGCCACCCACGTGTACCCCAGAGCCTCAGCCTTGATGTCAAGGACAGCCTGTTCAGTTGCTTTGAACAGAACACAGGCAGCTTGGCTCTCTCTCTACCCAAGCAGAGTGTAATTAGTTTCCACTAACGAAGAATTAATACCTCATTATTCATCGGCCTCTCTGTTGATTAGTTAGTCCTGAGTCCCAAATCCTCTCCTCCCCTCTCCCCCCCCCCCCCCCCCCCCCCCCCTACTGAGAGAACAATGTAGGAACCCCTAGCTAGGCCCTTGGCTTACCTGGAGAGTCTGGCAACAATCCTAGCTAACCCAGGGCGAGCTTTCCCAGCACAGAGGCCCCATAGCCTTCTGGGAGATGGTTGTGAGAACTCTCCTGAGTTTAACCAGTGATGGCAAATGGCAGCAGAGGACTCTAGGGGGCAGGGGGCAGAGAAGTCGTTACAAGGAGGCCTGAGTGTCTCAGTCTCTGCTGAAGCCAGAGCCAACACTTGGAGGGTTTTCAAGAGCCCTTTGCCTAGTTGTTCAGTGAGAAACTGGGGTCTTGAAGGGTGGGGGTGGGGTGCTGGTAAAGATGAAAAGCAGAACTAGATTTTGATACTCGAATCTGAACCGAAATTCTTTTAAGTGATGAGGGCTTTGTGAAGTGAGGGAGAGAAGAAGAGAAGGAGGGGAGAGAAAAATAAAACCCACTGGGTCACCAAAATAAGAAAGTAGAGTGGGAGCCAGTTTGTGGTGAAGAAGGGGACTGTCAAGACAAGGAGGAGATGAGAGAGAGTGACAGCTGGAGAGATCAATAGGATTCAAATACATTTATGTTCATGTATGAAAATGTCATGATAAATTAAAATATGCTAACCAAAGCATTAATGGGGGCAGGGATTTCTTCCCCCCAAAATAGATGTGTATTTACTTAAAAACGTGTATGAATGGCAGAGAATAGACTCCCCGAAGGCCCGTGTTAGATGTTTTGTTGATGTGACAAGCAGAGCAAAAAGGGTGACACAGTTTTAGCAGATAAAACCATCTGGTTAAGAAGCAGGATGAAACCACAGCAAAAATAAGTAGGTGGGAAACTCACTAGTGTAAATACAGCTGGGACGCTGACGGTGAGGTTGTCGTCCGATGTCAAGTTGTAATACCGGAAGTAGAGAGGGGTTGGTGTGCTCCAAGCTCACGCAGCTGTTAGAGTCTGAGGTGCGCTCCTGAGTGTTTGGTGCACACAGTAAGGGGCGGTCCAGCCCTCACTGCTGAGAGGGCATTTCCCACATGCAACCCCCCACCTGGAAATCTAGACTTCTGGAACACTGAGCAAGGTCCCTTAGAAAAGGGGGTGTTACTGTGCCAACCTTTGTAAGTGTGTCCATGATGTGGTATGGTGGGTACGGCTTAGCCAAGCAAGGTCTGATGACCAGACCTCAATCCCCTACAGAGGCAGCCAGACACCATAGTGCACACGTGTGATACCTTGAGCACTCCTGTAGGGAGTGAGAGGTGAAGACAAGAGAATCATCTGGATCCTCACGGGCCACTTAGCCTCGAGTACGACGCTCAGAAGCCAGAGAGAATCAACAAACTAGATGAGAACAAATTCTAGAGACTTGTCCTCTCTGATCTCTACATACATGCTACGGCATGAAACCCGCAAACCACCCCCCAAACGTGCACATAAATAAATACATTTTTAAGTGTATAAAGGTAGGTGGTGGGGACCCTACTCACACTACCAAATTTCTCTTCCCAGAGCAATGAGTATATTTTGTTGGCCATCGGTGCTTTAGTTCCATCTTCATACTGTCCTGTCTAATAGCCTCTCACTACCACCCAGCCCACTTCCAACCCAGTCTCTGCAGCAATGAATGCTTTAAATTACATCTCAGTGGGGACAAAAGAGAACCAAGTAACACACACACACACACACATACACACGCACACGCACACGCACACACATCCATACCACCCTGATCTGTAGATGGTAGGATCATAACTGAAGCTCTGTCCTCAGCTTTCTCACTGAAGGCTTGCTCAGTTCAGCAGCCATTAGAGATTTAGCTGGAGTCTTGCTTTTGTAACAAGGAAGAAGATGAGAAATTGCTTCTGTGCAGCCATGGTAATGCCCGCTTCCTTGTCAGGGGAGAATGAGGAGTATGTGTCTGTCCTTTATTCCCTACCCCACCCCACTGATGCCTAAGCACACAGATCAGATGTCAGACCCTAAGAAGAAAGGTGCAAAGAGACATGGGGAAGTATTCTGCTCCCTAAGGCTAAGGCGCCTGAACCTGTACCAATCTGGGGAGCTTCCATGGCTGGTGAGCTTAGAAAGGGTCCTGGTGGGCACATTGGATGACCTCAAACAGAGGAGCTCTGTGAGGCTCCCACCCAGCTATCATGGCTCTGCAGGGGCTCACACTGAGGATGCTCCACCATCTCTGACCCTTAGCACAGCTTTAAGAAGATTTCTCGCCTCTTATGTGCAAGGGACACTTCCATTTGACTCCTTGTCACCATGATGGAGCATAACTTACATGTTCCCCAAGCCCAGTGGGTCAATTTTAACACATTCAACTCCCAATAGAGAAGTGGCAGTGGGAGACATCATTGTGCCCAAATTTCATGAGCTTTACCCATGCACTGGCTCTTCCCCCGTCTCATCTTTCCCTTCTCACCACTCCCCTATCCACTAGCCAATCTCCAGTGTGCAAAACCCACCCACTGCCTTCCACCCTCTGCCCCTGCCCAAGCTAGCTCAGAGCGTGCCTCTAGTTCCCCAGCATCCGCTTGCCATGTTCCCTACATCACCCAACTTCCAGTGGCTCTCCCTTTAGCAAGGAGTTCAGCTGAAGTTTACAAACCCAAAATACATCAAAGTAGTGACCCCGTTCTCCTTTTCTTTCCTGCAAACATCAAGACACCTCAGCCCGTTTGTCTCCTTTGTTCCTAAGGCACACTTCCCCCTCCACCTGCTCAAGCCTCCCTATGGGGAGGACTGAGTGCTAGTCCCTGCCCAACACAGCCAGTGCTTTGGCTGGGGAGAGCCGAAGGATGCCTGCTCAGCCCAAGGAAGGAGAGGCCACCATGGACCCACCCTGGAGCTCTACAGCTGCTGCCTTTTCAGATGTGCCAGGCCTGGCTCGGGAATGTCCCCAGGAGCCTCTCGTCTCCCTCATCCCTCCTGCCCCTCCCACAGATGGAGTGCAGAAGGGAGCTGCTCCTACCTCAGACACTCTGTTCGGCCCTAGATGCCCATCCTCTGGGCAGATTCTCACCAGCATTAAAGTCCATGCACTTCCCAACACCAGGAGAAAGGTTCTTGGTGCCTCGGTGTCCCTGCGCAGCAAGTGACAGGCACTCTTTTCACAATTCACAGTCATAGCATACATTCTGAACCTCCAGATCTGGTGCCCAGGGAGAGGGAGAGCCCCAGTGCCAAGTAGTTGATGTGCTTCCAGCAAAGTCACAAAGTGAACTCACAGAGCTGCCTGGCCATAGCCTGCTCCTCGGCCAGCTACTGTGTGAGGCCTCCCAGAGTTTCGCAGTGTCTTTTTTGTTTTGTTTTGTTTTGTTTTGTTTGTTTGTTTGTTAACCTTTATTTTGTGTGCATTGGTATTTTGCCTGCATGAATGTCTATTCGAAAGTGTCAGAACTTGGAGTTATAGACAGTTGTGAGCTGCCATGTGGGTGCTGGGATTTGAACCCAGGGCCTCTGGAAAGCAGTCAATGCCCTTAACCACTAAACCATCTCTCCAGCCTTTTGTGTGTGTATGTGTGTGTGTGTGTGTGTGTGTGTGTGTGTGTGTGCCAGGGTTTCTCTATGTAGGCCCAGAACTGGGTCTGTAGATCTACCTGCCTCTGCCTCCCTAATGCTGGAATTAATGACATTCAATACCACCACCAGGCTTTCATGGTTGGTGTCTTGAAAGCAGTGCTTGGGACCCCATTCTCATTCTGTTGCCTGGTAGCAGGCCAGCACTGGAGGACAAGACAGCAGGCCAGATCTGCACTGGGTGCCAAAACATAAGAGGATGGAGACCTCTTTCTGTTATACCTGCTGGAAATTGCTTTTGTCCTTCATTTTAATGAGGGGGGAAGAGAAACAGAGACAGGAAGCAAAGTCAGTAGAGTAGCTCAGAAGCATCAGAAACTTAAGGTCAGAGGCTAGAAACATGGCCTAGTAACCCTAGCCTAATGACCTGAATTCAGTCCCCAGGACTTACACGGTAGAAAAAAAAAGAACCGAGTCCTCTGACCCACCCACTCGTGTGCTTTGACACACAAACACCCAATAAATAAATATAAAATAAGTAAATAAAGTTCAAGGTCAGCCTCAACTACATGTTGATTTTCCAGGCCACCAAGCATATATCAAACTTTATCTCTTGTAACAAGAGGTGGAGGAAGGGGAGGGGGAAGAGGAGGGGAGAGAAGAGAGAATAGCTTCATGCCCTTCACCCCTTTACACCACCACATTCTGTAATTTCAGCCCACATTTACTGGTAGCACAGTCCCTGCTCAAGCGAAACTTGGCTGTGGCTTTTCATAACCACAGCCATGAGCTATTGTGTTGACCTAGTGCAGTGGGTCACAGACAACAGAAGCCCAGAGGTCAGGGATTGCCAGGTGTTCTTGCTCCAGTGAGCACCAAAATGCACCTCTGAGCTCTGATCTAGAACAGAAGACCCAGTTAAGAGCACTGTCATCTGAGGGCTTAGCTTCTAACACACAACAGGGTTTAAGAACACAGACTCTGAAGTCTGAGGTGAGGGTGGGGGATACCCACCCAAATCCCATGTCCACTGTTTGCACTCTGAGTATAAACAATCAGTTTGATGGATGTGACAAGATTAGGTTTATGAAGATAAAACCCCTTACCTTTTATAGATGCATACTAGAGTGTTTAGGATAAAATATACAACAATCAATTTCTTTAAAATGCTTAGATATGAGCCAGGCAAATAGCTCAGGCAGTGATGTGCTTGCCTTTCAAGCATAAGGGTAAATCCTGTGCTAAAAACGAAGCAAGCGAACAAGCAACCCCTCGCTGACGAGAGCGCGTGTTTATAATCTCAGAGAGGAGGCAGCTTGACATGGGGGTTCAAGCATAGGGCCTGATTGTGGAGCTCAGCAGAGCAATGTGCCTCTGTGATCATGCATAGCCTGGGCTAATAAGCTCCTGGAGACATTTAGCAGAATGTACAAGGCAGTTGATGGTCCCCAGAGTACCTGTGGCAGCACCCCCCTGGTCCCCCAGAACTTGCTGAAGATACAAATTTGCAGGTCTTGCTCTAAAACACTGTCCCACCTTAATATTGTTTTGCTTCTAAAATAAGGTATGATAACTGCGCAGCTTGCAAGCAACAGAAGTGTGTCCCTCACTGTTCCCAACTCTAGAGGGAGGGTATCTAGAGTTACAGAGAGCATTACACCACGGTTGGTTTGGTGCAGAAAATCTTCAGGACTGTAATGGCTGACTTCTCTAGAAAAGATGAGAAAGTTTTCCATAGGCACTTTTTTTTTCTTTTTTCTTTTTATTAGATATTTTCTTTATTTACATGTCATGTGATTGCTCCTTTCCCAGTTTCCCCTCCCCCCCCAAAAAAACCCCAAAAAACAAAAAACAACAAGAACAAACCCCTGTGGCCTCCCCCCTCCCCATGCTTGCCACTCCACCCTCTCCCACTTATTGGCCCTGGCATTCCCCTACACTGGGGAACAGAATCTTCACAGGGCCAAGGGCCTCTCTTCCCTCCATGGACACTTTCAGAAGGATATTAACTTTGTTCAGGGGGCTCTGCCTCTGTGACTCCATCAAGGGCCCTACCTGGTAAATAACGTCACATTGGGGTTTAAGATTTCAACACGGGAATCTAGGGGACGCCTTCAGGTTATCACAGCTACCAAGATAGAGCCTAGCATTATTTGTAAAACTGCACTGACCTATCCAGATCCACGTGAAGGTCTGCGAGCCATGAGGTCGGAGACAACAACCATGTCCCAGGATGGACTTCACCTACTGAGGTGGGAGGCAAGGCGTTTGGGGAAAGTCAACTTCAGTTACAGGGGGCAAGAGCTCACAGATACTCAAGGAGCTGAGCAGCAAATGTCTTGGTGAAGTCCCATCCCACAGGTCTGAAGCACAAACCAGGACCTCTAGGACAAGCTGGGACGGCCTTCTTTACCAAGCAAGCCGTTCTTGACTTTGCAAGTCTTTTTTTTTTTCTTGTTTGGGCAAAATCTGTGTAGTTAGGCATCTCTCTAAGATTGAAACCTCCCTAACAGCTCCTGAAGGGTCAGGTTGCTTGGATCTGGATGTAAGAAATTCAGTGGTTCAGAGCACTTGTTGCTTTCGCAGATGACCGAGGTTTGATTCCCAGCGTCCTTATGGTGGTTCACAAGCATCCACAGTTCTAGTTCCAAGGGATTTGGCACTGTCCCTTTGGCACATGCACGCACATTTGCATGCGTGCGTGTGAGCACACGCACACGCATACACACACACACACACACACACACACACACACACACATTTTTAAAAGAAAGAAAGAAATTGTTGGAAACCATTAGTAAAGGGGAAAGAGGACACTGGGGGAAACACAGGGACATCCCACTGCCTCAACCCATAAGTGTGACAGACGTGTCAGATTTCGTGTCACTCAGGCCTTCCTCGCTTCAATGAATGTGAGTCTCCCACAGAATCAGGAATGGCAGGAGAGGCCCTGGGAATATTTCTCCCTAGGGCGTGCTTCTATACATGGAGACCAAGAATGAAAAAAAAAAAAAAAAAAAAAAAAAGGTGTATGAGGGTACTTTGTTGGGGGGAGGGGCAGGGGAAGTGGATTGCTACAAATTCTTTTCAAACTTGAGATTAGACTTTTCTCGACTTCTCTGGTTCTGAAAATGCATTAGGTTTGCAAGTGGGTCTAGCGTTTTCTTGTAAGAGGTTCTGGACTTCTGGGAACAAGTCAGGTCTTAACAGTGTCATGGCAGCCATTCCAGGCCCCTGGGCCCGGATCTGTGGCAAACAGGATCCAAGGCAGAACAGGGGTTGAGCTGGGGATGGGGGGGAGGAGTGGGGGGCGTCACCATGGGCTGGTGGCAAAGTCTAACTTTGGGTTCGCCAGGCCTGGCCCAGGTAAGGGGCTGTACCTGTGAGAATCTAGAGTAGGGGAAAGTCAGTCCTTCTTCCTCATTGGGCTAAAAAAAAAAGAATATAATCATTTCCCCCTGGAAAGAAAACAGAAAGATAGATTCAAATCCACAATCTCAGCCCAGTCCTAGCCCCTGATTCTGTAATTTTGTCAGTAAGTAGGCATTAGTTTACAGAAGATGCCACTAGGCTCCTCCCAGAGACCTAGCAACAGCTTACGTCATCATCTGCGGCCATTACCTGCTGCCAGGTGTGGGTGGCATACCCGATAGAGTATAAAAAGATTGCTTGTTCTCTGCTTCTCTCTCCCTCCTCCTTCCCTTCCCTCCTTCCCCTCGCCCTCATGTTCCCACATGTTCCCAGCCCGCCTCTCTCTCTCCCCCCTTTCTGTCCTTTCTGTCCCTTCTCTGCTCTCATGGCTCTGCTCTGTTCCCATCTGTCTGCCTCTCTACCCCTTCTCCAGGTCATTAATCCCTCCCCTTCCCCCAAATCAACCTTCTCTATACCAGGTCTGTCGAAGTGTGTGATTTCTCAGGGGGCAACTTCGCATGGGCCCGCCAGGTTCCCCTGTCTGCTGCCTTTTTGTATTTCATAACAGGAGGTACCCTGGGACCAGGTGCAATGGCCGTACTTGAGTGAATAAAGCAGGGATTGGAACAGCTCCCATTTTATTGCCTTTGTTCAGTACAAGAATGTGCCACTGTCCCCCCCCCCCCCCCTACCCCCCCCATCCCCTCAACCCCCCCCCCCCCTCACCTAACCCCACCATTCCATTCAACCCCCACCCTACCACCCCACTCACCACCCTACTGCCCCACCATCACCCCCCAATAACCCATCACCCCCTCTCCCATCCCCTCAGTCCACCCACATCCTGATCTGGGCTGAAACCCAAGGGAACAAGACAGTGAGGATTTGAGCAACCACCGCCACTTCTGAACCTAGCAGTCAGGGCTGTCCCCATGAGCAGGAGGGGTCACGATGGCCCAGCTCGGCCTCGCCCCTGGAGCACTGAGTGCCACTCTTCTCCTGCCCTATTTTAGTTAAGATGTCAGCATTATGGGCAATGCAGTGGAGAATTCCTAATGGGGTCAGAGCCCCTGGGCACTAACATCAAATGCTTCTTCCTTCTCATGGGGACGGATGGGATTAATGGCCATTGTTCCAGGGCCCTGTGCATTAAGGCACTGAGTCCTTTGCTGAAAGATAAATTGCATATCTGCCCTGAGGGAGGATGAATCGCAATGATAATTCCCTTGATTAAAGCCCATTTATTAAAGATCCTGCTGGTGGGGATTTTTTTTTTCCTTTAATAGATAGATTGGGGACTGAGTCCATAAAGAGAAAGGGACATAATAACCAGGACTCCCCTGGCCAGAAAGTTCTGTCTCGAGAGAAAGTAGTAAGTAAGCAATGTTGCTTAAACTGTAGCCCAGGAGTAGCCTTGGAGGGAGAGGGGCAGGGGGAGGGAAGAGATGGGAGGAACAGAAGCACAGGCACATGAGAGCATTCAAAACCCTGTTACCCTGTGAGGAATCCACTCTCAGAGTGCGTGGGCACCCTGAGGTTCACCTGAACCACAGGCTACAATACTAGCTATGTGTAGCAGCATTGAAGGAGAGATCTTTCCAAACTGCCCTGGGCTCCATCCCTGACGAAGCTACTACGGTTACATTTTAGCAGAAATATTTTAAAAGCTGTCAGAGACGGGAGCCAGGGGTGGGGGGTGGGGCAATTATAACTCATACTTAGGACTGGGTGCCTGGGCCTGTGGAATTCATGACAGTTCCAGACCTAGATACCCCCACGACAGGCTGAGGTCTTTGGAAAGCAGAGTCTAGCTTTGAGATGCATTTGTAAACACTGGGCTGGGAGTGCTTTGTCGGTCACTCTTTCACACATGACTGGAAATAGACAGGCCAGACACCTAAGAGGTATCCTGTGGCTCAGAAGAGCATCTATCGCTGCAAAATACTCCAGGCTTGGTAGCTACAAGCCTGCATCCTGCCCAGGCATCTCAGATGTGCACACTGAGGCAGAAAGCCTGAGTCACCCATTCCAAGCTCTATCTCCTGTTCTGTATAAAACCTTGGCCTGAGGAATAGTTTCAGTGGACTTCTGAGAGATGAGTTCTACTATGGGTGGCTTGGGATATGCGCCTATAAAAATCTGTGTCAAGCATTTTTTAAACACAGACAGAGCTGTCAATGCATCTCCTGTAGCTTGGAGGCCCAGGCTTTTGGATCTGGTCAGACTCCTGCCTTCTGCAGCAGCAGACATCCCTTTGGGGTATTGTCCCAGCAGCAGCTAACAGGAGAAAATGTAGGTGTTGTATGGCGAATCCTGCACCTACCCAGGGTCAGAATCAAGGGCAGGAGAGACGCTGTACGTTGTGGGCCGTGTAGCGCCTCGAGCAGCTACGTGAATTCCCAAATTTCTTTTCCTAAAAAGTATAAGAAAATGGGACAGCCAGGCAAACTGGTCACATCGGAAACACCGACAGAGGATGCCAGGTGTTCTGAACCTTGGTTTGGATGTGCCTCTTCTCAAGTGTACAATGTGGCTCCTCTTTCCCTTTCTGCTCTCTGTCCCCTTTCAGCTGCTCCATGAGGCCACAGACTAGAAGTAGGAAATCACTTTGTGCAGAGAGCCCCTTAAAGAGAAGACTCCAAGTAGGAAGGTAGCGGCACACACGTTTAATCCCAGCATTCGGGAGGCAGAGGTAGGTGGGTCTCTGAGTTCAAGGCCAGCTTGGTCTACACACACACACACACACACACACACACACACACACATATACACACACACGGGGGGGGTGCAGGGGGCAGACAGACAGACTCTGAGCTGAGGAGACCGTTCAGTTGGTAAAGTGGTGGCTTACACAATCATTGAGAACTTTTTCACATTCCCAGTACTTATATAAAAAGCCAGGTGTGGAGCCATGTGCATGTAATTCTAACACTGGGGGAGGAAGGGCAGGAAGATCTCTGGGGCTTGCTGGCCAGCTAGTCCCGCTCGATCAGTTACCTCTCCAGATTCAGTGAGAGCACTTGCCTCCGATTCAGATATAAAGTGACAGCTGAAGACAGCTGACATCAATGCCATTAACACACACACACACACACACACACACACAC
>JADRCD010212041.1:0-10556 GCA_019843815.1 Montemys delectorum | reverse complement strand
GGCCTTCATTGTTCACCTGCACCTTAGCCACAGTCTGGAACCCAGCAGCAGACCCCCGAACCGACCCCCCCCCCCAGAAGGAAGTCCAGGTTGAGAATAGTGTGTGTGGCTCCTAGGCACCCATACTTCTTCACCTCCAACCCATTCCCCAAGCTAGAGGCTTCTCGAGGATGCACGGATGCAACCTGCCCACCATGGAGCACAGACCACACTTGGGTTTGTGACTGGTGAACTTGAAAAGTTGGCCAGCTTCAAAAGCGAGAGCCTGGACTCTGAGCTTGACTTTGCTCATCAGTAACTCGAGCGTCTCTCGGAGTTTGAGGCTGCTCCACCCTCCACCCCACATCCAGGCCCGCAGTCAGGGTTGAGGGAGAGGCGCACACCTTTTCTGTGAAGATGCTTGCTCCACGTGTAGTAGCTGAGCTTGCAATAGCATCAGAGAGGGCACCCATGCCACCCTGGACGTAGCTCCAGGCGCCCTGCATCCCCTCTAGGCTGCCCATCACGTGATGCAGCAGCACATACCTGAGGGCAGAGCACAGAGCACCGAGGGCTGAGACAGGATCCCATCTCAGTTTCAGAAGCAAATAGTCCTTTCTGTTCTGAACCTTCAACTCCTTCCCAATCCAGCTCTGTCCCTGAGCCTTTGCGTGAGCTCAGTGCCCTGCCTTCCCATGCTACCGTCTCTCCCTGTGTGTATATGTGACACAGGACTCCAGCCTCCATGTGCCACCAAGCTCGCCAAGCGCCAGCCTGTGTCTCACTCCTATAGGCAGCTCTACGTGTGTACATTTCTGGTGACCCCAGAACCGTCACCGTTCTCTGAGCTGGCTGCGTTCAGTGTTCCTACCCAAACGAAGGGCACTTTCAATGATCCACCAGAAACCCTGGTATCAACCTTGACCCTGTGTCAACTCTGTAGATGCTCAGATGCCCTGACTAGCTGCCCCTCTCTCCTCTCCCTCACGCAGCCAGACCAGGGCCACCGGCTCTCCTCAGCACTTGTCCTGCAAGCCACCTTGGTGGAGCCTGGAGCCCTGGTCTCCTCCTTTCATTCAGAGCCTTTGCCACACAGTATTGCCTGAGGGGACAGGCCAGTGTCATCAGGTGGTACCCATGGCTCCTGCCTGTGGCAGCCTACTTCTCCCCTCACACTGCACATCCCTGCTAAGCTGAGTCCCTTTGGTTGCTGGAATGGAACGCTTGCCCATGCCACTCGAGCCTCTGCACCTGTTGGGCTGCCAGCCTGGAACATCTTCCTTCCTCATCTCTCTTCAGTAAACCCCTTCTCTCCCCCTCGTTTCAGACCAAACATTTCCTGTTGTGGGCCTTTTGTTACAGCAGGGCAGATTTCCCTGCTGGCTCACTAACAGAATACTTTCCGGTAGTCTCCATCTGCCCCAGGTCCCTGCCCTGTGAGGATTTCTGGTCCCTGGACTACTGTGTCTCTAGCACCCAGCACCAGCATGTGCTCATCAGCTGTTGCTAAGTAAAACAATGGGTTTCTAAAAAGTGTGTTGTACAAGCTGGCTAGTAGCTCAGCTTCCCTGAGACCCCAGAGAAAAGGACAGCAGCCCCAGATCCACATTGGCTGCCTAGTCAAGAGCTTGGCAGAGTGCAGCAAATGCTGTCTTTGCTTCTTCTCCATGGCCCTGGGGACTTCAGGACTGGCTTGACCTCTGTTGAGAAGCCACTTCCTGGGGATGCTTTCATCCTGAGAGATAAGTCACACTGACAGCTCTAGTTGTATCTTAGAAACACTCTTAGTGGCCCCTTCCATCTCTGCATGCCCATGTGTGTGCACGAATACACACATGCACACACACAAAAACATGCACACACATGCATACATACATACACACATGCACATGCACACATCCATACACACACTGACACATGCATGCACACACACATACCAGCACACACACTCTTCCACTCCTGTTCTTCCAAGAGGCCAAGGTGTTCAAAACACAACCACAGCCCTCACTGTCTGACTGCTCGTCTCCTAATGGGCTCTGGGCATGCAGATCCTTACAGAGAAGGGCAGCTCTCAGCTCTGGCAGGAAGTTGTGTGTATGTGGGGAGGGGAGAGAGAGACACGGCTTTGCAGGAGTCCAGAAGGAGAGCAGAAGGAGTGAATGAGAGAGAGAGAGAGAGAGAGAGAGAGAGAGAGAGAGAGAGAGAGAGAGAGAGAGAGAGGAAGATGCTGGCAGCAGGAAGAGGCTTTGTCTGAAGGTGCATGGAGAAGAGCAGCTAAGAAGGAACTCGGTCGGGTTCAGGCAGCAGGAGCTAGAAGCCAGCTCTGCCTCTCACTAGCCATATGACTCTGGGTGGGTTACTCCTCTTAACTCCCATTTTCAGATGTGGTTCTTGGAGCGTTTATTCAACATTCATGCTATGCTGATCTTCATGCCTGTGTGCTAGATAAGCTCAGGAAATGGCATCCAGGAGCTTCCTCTCATTAGGACGTACACTGTCCTTCAGCAGCTCCTCCCTGGTCCCCACTCACCCACTCCCCGGAGTGTGGGGACTCGTCATTGCTCCAATCACAGCATCTGTTGCCAGAGTTGCCTTCAGAGGCTCAGACTCAAACCATTGGTCCAGCACCTGAAGAACAAAGCCCCAGACAGGTTCAAGGGCCCGGGTAGCAGGAAAGCTCCCCTAAGCCATTGTCTGGCCACACTCACCTTGGAAATGGGGGCTGTGAGGACCTCATAGTACTGAGGGAGCTGGGCCCCCAGGGTGCGCCCTGAAAGAGAAGTGCAGACATCAAGTGAGACAGGCTTTGAAGGGACTCCGTTCCATCCCTAGGAAAGAAAGAACAGGAAGAGGCAGAGACTTGGTGGTGACAGTGTGACATTCAAGGGCAGTGTGTGCTTAGAAGGCTCCAGGCCCCCTTTTAAACACACTCAGCTTTGAGCCTGTTTCTTTGTAAGATGGAGGACGCATTTCATGCCACTGTAAGCATTAAATGTAATAGAAAAGATGTGTAATTTTGTGGGCACCAGTTATATTTTAGCGAAAGGATGGGGATCATGGGTTTTGGGCCACTGTTACCCCTCTGCATACCTTTACAGATGTCAATGGTACTTGCTTAATAAATGTTAACATAATGAATTTATAATAATTGATATTGTTATTGCATGAGGCTCCTGGGAGTGGTCATCTGAAAAAAGAGTGTCTGCTTTCGGTATTGGTGACAAAGTTGACTTGCTGTCTCCATTTCCAGACTCGATAACCACCCAACATAGCTGGTGGACCTGCTCTGACCTTGACTCTGGGCCTATCCATGCGGCTCACTAGCCAACGAAATGTTTATAAATGTGTCACAAATGGAGACTCATAACTGGCCTGGGCAGCGGAGCTTGCCCCTGAGCATCTCCACTGATGTGAGAAGTACAGTGCAGCATGCTGATTCCACCTAGGATGAGACACTGAGAGGGGAGAGGGCACCATGCTGGTTATTCTCAGCCACAAACATGTGCACGAGGCCAGACTGGACCTGCTGACCCTGCCGGCATCAGCTGAACTACGAAGAACCGGGGAAATAAGTGCTGGTTTTTAGATGCCAATGGAGTTTTGTGGGGTTTCTTTTTCTTGTGACCATAGCTAACTGGTTCGGTATTTTTCTAGGATAGGGAATTTGTCTGCGTACCCAAAGGGCTGTAGAAAATAGCAGCATATTTGATCAGGCTTCTATCTGAGACCCTTGGAAGTCTCGGAAGACCCCCCGGGGGGGCCTAAATTTAGTATTTTCCCTTATATGGAGGCAGCTCTTCAAATTTCCTTGGCTTATACCATGATCTAGCTGCGGCAAGGCGTGCCACGCAGGCTTTGATCTCCTTCACATATTGAAATCCCAATAGCCTCAAGTGAAGGTTTCAGTAGGACATACCCTTTCTTCTACTGGCTTCTCCGGCGCCACCTCAGTTCATCTAAAGATGAATGCCCAGAGGTCACTGTCTCAGGCGAGAACCCCTGACCAGTTGGGAACAGGGCCCCTTCCTTCTCTTAGAAATGACCAGTAAGGGCCCACATGCCTCCTGTGAGTATATTCCTCAGAGAGTCTCTTCAGGGCCAGTGTCTCATTTCCCACCACCCCATGGCCAGTGCCACACACACCCTGGTACTGGTATTCCCTCTGGGCGGCGGTTTGCATAAGGTATGCCCCTGTCAGGGTCATGTGTCCAAACACTCGGTCCCCAGTTGTTGGCGCTGTTTGGTGGTGGTGGTGGTGGGTGGGGCTTATGGAGTTTATAGGCCCCCATCTCCTTTCAGTTTACAGTCTCTAGTTCCTGCATGTGGATGGACTCTGGTGAGCGAGCTTCCGGCTCCAGCTGCCTGCTGCCACGCTGTCTTTGCCATTATGGACTCTAACCCTCTGAAACCTTATGTTAACATAAACACTTCCATCCTTAAGTCACTTGGACACAGAATTTTACCAAGACACAAGGTGACTAATTACTCTGCAGTTTCCTCCTCCAATCCCCCTTGTGGGTGTCTTGGGGTAACCCTTCTAAGTAATCACAACCCTTGGTCTTGGGCTCTGTTTTTAGGGTAGCATAGGCTGAAACTCTCCGAGGAGTGCCTGGCAGCCTCTGTGGGCCATGGCCTATCAGCTGACTACACGTGGCGGCTCCCTTGGAGCTCCGGCTTAGGCTTAGAAATCCGGAAAGTGGGCTTGTTTCCACGAAGGTCACTCCCCACACCCTAATTCTTGTACTTTGGACTTACCTGCCTTCAGCAGGGGCCTCAGGCTGGACAGTGCCCTGAGCCTCTGCAGCAGGGAGCCATGTTGAAAGGCTGCTGTGTCCACTGGAGCTGCATCCAGCAGGGGGTCAATGGCTAGCACCAAGCGTTTCATGAACTCCTCATATCTGGGAAAGGCCTGCAACAGAGCTTAGAGCTTAGCATGCCACAGCCCAGAATCCCACAGGATACTGTCCTCGTGCCTGGTCTTCTGTGCCACACTCCCATGTGGCTGCCATTCCCCATAGTGTAGCCCTGGTGGCTCTTTTGGCCACATCAACAGCTGTGGCTCAGTTTGGCTCTGCTCAGGTCTTTCATCTCCAGATCTGTCTGTCATATGTGAAGGGCAGAGCAGCTCGTGCAATAGAACAGCCACCAGGGCCAAGGGTCAGCATGGGCCAACACTAGCCACGCAAAATGGTCACGTGTCTGAGGGTATAGGCCCTGTGATAGAAACCAGTCAGAAATTCTCTCATGTCCTCTGCTTGTGACTGGAGGAAGGCAGATCTCTTGCCAGCATGCTGACCACTCTCGTTTGATATCTCAGACCGACACATTGCCCCATCCCACGTAGCCACAGAAACCTGCATCGTCTCATCCAGCAGCCCCCACAGCAGAACTCTCCACAGCCGTGTTTCAGGCTCTGCCTTCCTCATTCAGGCTGGGTGATAGGAACACTGATGGAAGTTGCTACCACCAGAAGTTCTTATTGATTCTTACCCCCGGACTTTGAATTTCAGCTCAGCTATACATATGGATAAACCTAGGAAATTGTGGTGTTACATACAGTTCTTTAGTAAAGAACTTTTAAACTTTTATTATCGCTAATAATAAATTTTTGCCTAGACCAGGCTTGCAAAATGAAAGCTTTCAAGCACAAAAGCATAGACTGAGGTCTACGGGTTCCTCGGGTAATGGGCCCAGCCCTCTCTCCCACTGTGTGGTCTAGTAGCAAGTAGGGTCACAGGCACTGAGACGAGGGGTGCTCAGCACACTACATCAGATGCTCATGAAGCTGAGGGTGTGGGAGGTGAGAGGACAGTTCCAACCGTTGTCGATCAGTGCTCCGATCTCTATCGGAGTGTCCCACAGGCACCCGTGTTGGAGTAGTTTGGGATGAGGCGATGCTATTTGGGAGAGGCATGAAGAACCCCTGAGACATGGGACTGTTCGGCAGGATGCAGGGCAAGCTCTGAGGGATCCGGGTGGCTCTACTTGCTGATAGCTGAGGAGAAATAGGCAGCACCTGACATGCCTGCTGCCACAGCCGAGCTGCTCCTGTCATGCTTCCTGCCATTAAACAACAAGCCGCATAAGTCCTTCTTCTTTTAAGCTACTTCCAGTTTATTCTCTGTCACAGCTTCGAGAATAGCAGCTAACATGGTCAGGCTTAGGATGCTCTGGGTAAAGGGGAGAGTGAGTGCTGCTCGCCTGTGGCTGTCTAGGCCTGTGGCCGTCCAGCCTTTGCCCAGTGCTAGATTAGCACACCAGAAAGCAAGTGCATTGATTGCACTGACCTAGGCTTTTCTTTATAGACATGCCTTCACTGAGACAGGCTGTGGTGGTACACCTACATCTGGCATCCAGGCTGGTACAAGAATGGCCATTCTAGAATATTCCCTCAATGGCAGAACCAGCCATACCAGGCCCATTACATCACCCATTGACTCATCCGGACAAAGCCAGCAAACGTGTTGCTGCCCTGGATCTGCAGGAAGCAGCAGGCATTCTCCATATGGCGTGTGTTCTGGGAGGCAGATTTGCACATCACCACAGACGCTTTCTTGCTTTGGTTGTCATGGATTGATGTCAAACTGAAAGAAGATTTTCCTGTCTCAAGTTCTTCTTGTGGTCTTTCATGGGGTTTGGGATGGGTAACACGTGGGGTTCTGAGCAAAAGCAGAGGGGTAATGCATTCCGGGATTCCGTTATGAAACCCAGCATGCAGAGACTGCCTGGTCAGCAGCCTCAGATGAACACCAGCAGCTCCAGGAGTCCCAGTGTCTATTGCTCTTAAGCACTGTCCACCAATCCTGGTCAAAGTCCCAGGTCAAAATCTAGTCCAGGGAAAGCCGACTGATCAGCTATAGCCTTGACATCCATTTCATCTCGAGAGAGCCTGCTCTGGGCTGCTGAGGGAAGATTTCAGTCCCCGCTCACCTTCCCTACCTGAGCATCCTTCCGTGAGAACTGAGAGATTTGCTTCTGGTTTTCAGCCATGTCTGTGCCCAGCAGAAGGGACCTGGGCAGCTTGCTCAGTGTACCCTCTTCCAGCATGGGGGTGAAGGAGTAGGGATTTCTCAGATGGAGTTTGAGCCCGTGTTTCTGCAGGACACACAAAGCACAGACATTTTAGGGATCCGTGTTTCTGCTCTTGACCTTTCTCCAGTTCTGTTTGTGGGACCAGTTAGGTATGTTTTTGATTGGTCCCGAGGTGTACAGACCTGGTTCCTATAGTTTTAACAGAGGTTATAAATGACCCTCTTGTCCAGAGACCCAGTGATAGACCAATAAACCAAGATGCACAACACCACACCAAGCATTCCATACTGTAGCACGTCCCCACTGTCCACCCTATACTTAGGTCATCAGAAAGGGTTCTCTACAGTAACTACTACACTACAAGTCTAGAGAGGCACATAAGTTCAGAGAGTTGAATAATTTGTACCCACGTCACTTGAGAAGGCAATCTGTATATCAAAGCCACACCTCTGTGACTCCCAGGCCCTGAGACCCTCATCCATAGCTGCCTCCCATCACTTCAGAAGGCAGTAATCGAACTAAACACTAAAGCAATGGTTATGTGAAAATCCATATGTACAAGGTGGATAAATTAGTCATTTAATTTTTGTATTATTCGCATGGCAGTCTACTTTACTACTGTCACTTTAAGTGGATGTCTCCTTCATACATTTAAAGTTGGCTTTGATTCTCTCGAGCTTCCTCATGTCGGCTCCTCCAAAGGGCCAGTAACACAACAGAGACTGAGCTGACATAATTGGGTGGACGGTGGCTGCTCTCAGGAGACTTCTTTGTCCGGATCCATGGCCTGCTCCCTCACTTCATGGCTCTGCTTGGATGCTTATCAGCAAGCCCCACCCAGCACCAACCACACTGGCGTGTTCTCTGTTCTTCATTCAAAGAAGATCAGAGCCCTGGTTACCACATGGTTAGTTGCATGGACATTTTGTCTCCATCTCCTTGAGGCGGGGGCATTGCCTGCTTTGCAGCTGCTGTGTCCCTCACATGGGCATGGCACATTTGCGACGTGTGCTAGGGAAGCACGTGGGAAGATGACCTTCCAAGATCCCTGGAGCGGCCCAAGCCGGAGACGCTCCAGCACACACCAGCACCCAGGTGCAGGAGTTCACAGAGCAGAATCCACATGTGGGTGGGGACTGGCCTGAGGAACTGTCGACCTTTTTTTTTAAACATTAAAGTTGAGACATCTATATTACAGGGTTGGAGAAACTTCTACCTTGGGCCTCTTTTTTAAATTTAATTTTATGAACAGAGATATTTTGCCTCTGTGTATATATGTGTGTGTGTGTGTGTGTGTGTGTGTGTGTGTGTGTGTGTGTGGTGTATGTATGTATGTGGTGTGTGTATATAATATGTGTAATGTGTGTGTGTGTGTGTGCATGCATGTGGTGTGTGTGTGTGTGTGGTGTATATGTGTGTGAGGTGTGTATATAATGTATGTAATGTGTGTGTGTGCATGCATATGTGGTGTGCACGTGTGTATGCATGTGTGATACATTATGTGTCAGGTGCCCATGGATGTCAGAAGACCACATCAGAAGCTCTGAAAACAGAGTTACAGATTGGGGTGCACAGTCGTGTGGGTGCTGGGACTTGAAGCCAAGACCTCTACAAGAGCAGGAAGTGCTCTTAACTCAAGTGCGGAGATCGCTCTCCAGCCCCGGCCTTGGTTCCTCCAGGGGCTATTCTCAGCTCCTCCCCTTGCTTTACCACTGATATCTCGTATATTGCTAAATCAGCTCTGTAGAAAGTGTACATGCCTCTCCAGCCCTGTGCCCTCGTCACAGACTGCCATCTTGTGGTCCACTGAGCAGCTGCCTCTGGTATCTGGTCTTCTACACCATCTTCAGCACGGCCAGGGGACTAATCTATAAACTTCTGCTTCCTGACTGAATACCTCTTCTGGCTTCTCCCTGTTCCTGGATGAAACACAGTCCTAGCATGAGCTGCCCCTGCCCTATTCCCCGTACCATCTGTAGTGGGATGCTCTGGCCACAGGGGCTTTCTGCTCGTACTTGCTTTGGCCTGCTTACTTCCATTTTCCTCTGACCAGAGTGCTTTCTCTCTCAGATATACTTGTGGCTAGATCACATCAGTTCATGTGTCATCCCTTCAAGGAGTTCCCATCACCAGGGGAGTGTGGAACTTCGCTTCTTCCTATCACACTGTCTTCCGTTTTTTTTCTTTCTGTCACCTGCCTTCACTTAATGTTCCCTTACCGTGTCTCAGATTGCCCACTGTACCTGTCCCCAAGCTTGTTCTGGGCCTTTGTGCAAAACAGACACTCAGGGGACACAGACTGAACAAACCACTCAATAAGCAGCCCAGAGGAAGCTGAGTTATTTCAAATGTAACTAATTGAACATGGATGATTTTTTTAAAAATTGATTCTAGGACTTCTAAATGATACCTCTGTCATTCCCAACTTTTCAATTAGGAGGAGGAAGAGGAAGAGCATGTTAAACTGACCAGGGAATGTTCAGGAGTTTGTTCAGGGTGTACAGTTAGCCTTGAGTTACAAAAACAGAAGCAGAGCCCCCCTCCGCTCACCCCGAGTCTCAGCAAGCACAGGCACCCAGGTGGAGAGGGCCAGGGAGGACCCGTGGCATCTCAGCCCCGAGGGAATGCTGTGAAAGGCTGCGCTGGGTCCCACAGCTATGAAAAAAGGCTTCTGAGTAAGAACTTTGGTGGCAATTCTCACTTCCCCACCAGTACCTAGGTCATTCCCACCAACCTCGAGGTTTGAGGGGCCTCACAATAGGCAGACTTCCTTGGTATAGCAGGAGTGGGGGCAGCATGGATGGAAGAGGCCCAGAAGATCCCCCAGGGAGGGAGGGAAGGCCAAGGCTGCCTCTGTCCCTCCCCAGGTCTGCCACTGTAAACAGACTGGAACTCTAGTAATACAAATTCCTTCAGCTACAGTACAATACAGACAGACCCTGGACCTAACCCCAGGCTTAGGTTAAGCTCTATCCAGTTTTGATATTGTATCTCCTCCATTCTCATTCTCTCTCTATCTCTCTCTCTCTCTCTCTCTCTGTAATGATTTCTCCATTTGGGCTTCTGTTATGCCCTGGTTCATAGACTCTGGTACTTGATTCTATGACCGCGGTTCTCATCCTTCCCAAAACAACCCTTTAATACAGTTCCTCATGTTGTGATGACCTAAAGCCATAAAATCATGTTTGCTGCTACTTCATAACTGCAATTTTGCTACTTTTATGAATGGCAATGTAAATATTTTTGGAGATAGAGGCTTGCCAAAGGGGTTTGGACCCACAGGTTGAGAACCCCTGTATTGGGGCAAAGCACTTTATAACCGGTGCCTGCATGTCTTCTTCATTTCACGCAGAGCTTATGCAGTATAGAAGGCTCCACTGTTCTTTTTTTTTTTTTTTTCCAAGACGGGAGACAGCCAAGTTGGCCTCAGGACTGGGGCGGTTGAGTTTATGAGGCTGCGTCTGCTTGAAGGAGGGGGCAGGCAGAGGTAGGCCAGCCGGTGGACAAAGGTGAGCAGACAGGAGAGAAGAACCAGAAGAGGCCCC
>JADRCD010212039.1:0-15303 GCA_019843815.1 Montemys delectorum | reverse complement strand
TTCTTCTTCTTCTTACAGGAGTGCTTAACTCCAAACTGGCTCTCCCTTGCACTTCCAAAGTGGGACCAATCATTTAAGGGTTTCAGTAGACATGTGAGTCATTGTGGTTAAGGTTCCTGCTTCTCAGGGTTGAGATTACTAGTTAAGCTTGTTGGACATCTACATATGGGAGGCACTGCAGTCAGCGTTTTAAAATTTCATCTCAGGGATATTTGAGGCATTAGCTGTTTTACAGACCCAGGAGGGGCTTGGGGAGGCTAAACAATTGGTCCAAGGCCATGTGTTACGTGAGTAGATACTGTTCCCTCCAGAGTCCCATTCTCTTGGCTACCATGTTTTGCAACAGAGGGTGAAAGCCTTGACTTGCTCAGCCATCTGTGTTAACATTATTTCTAATGTTTGATTCCGGTGCCCCTAGGAGTCCCCCAGCAGTGTGACTGAGCCTGTTCAGGCTCTTGTTGAAAGGCTAGGTCTGCTTTGAAAGTGGACTTGGGGGAAGAGAAGGGGAAGAACTGTCAAACTGCAATTAGCATATTCTTTTTTTTTTTTGCAACTTAAAAATATTTATTTCTTAAAGCTATATTAATACTTTAGTAAACTATACAAAAAAAGATAAGGAGACAAACATGTACATTTATAGAGCTTCGTATCAGTCAGGCCAGATCCTGCAGAGGGAATTCCCAGCATGACCTCATGCATCTGTGAGGATACAGAGCCATCCTCGTTTGGATATACGCCATCTTCTCCTGCATGAGCCGCTCTTCACCCCTTGATGGCTTCCTTCTATGCATGTGTATGTCTAGTGGTCTGCTTCTCAGAGCAGACATTTACCTTCCTCATCCACCAGCCATTGGTGGAGGGCTAGGGCCACGAAGGTGACTGATCTGACCCATTCTTCGTGGCGAGTTTCCTGGTGGCCCTCTTCCATCATCGTATCTGGAATCAGGGGAGCTCCCATAGCCTCTTCTTTTCTTCACATCTTGCTGAAGCAGAATTTTGAAAAATAAAACCACGAATCCTGCCATTCCCCAGAAGAACCCTGTTATGAAAGACAATCTCCATGGGGACTGATTCCGGCTGTCTAACACTTGACCATTCGAGATGTAAACCATCTTCCCTCCAGTTGCCTGCTTCCTAGTGACAGAGAAGACCGGATGCCCTGTTGTTGCCTTACCTAGCCTCCCACCTCGCCCTTTACGTCACAGGCCACTAATCAATTAGCATATTCTTAATTGTGTTTCCTCTCTTTCTTAGTGCAGCCCTGGCTGTCCTAAAGCTAGCTCTGTAGACCAGGCTGGCCTTGAACTCAGAGATCTGACTGCCTCTGCCTCCTGAGTGCTGGAATTAAAGGAGTGTGCCACCAACACCTGGCTTTCTTTTCTTAATGTGTATGGGTATTTTGCCTGCGAGTATGTCTATGGACCTTACGTATGCAGTACCTATGAAGACCAGAAAGAGACGCTGGATGCCTTGGGACTGGAGTTACAGACAGTTGTGAGCCATCACGTGTGTGCTGGGAATGAGTCCCAGGTCTCCTAGAAGAGTGGTGTGCTCTTAACTGCTGAGACAACTCTAGCCACATACGTTTAGCTTATTCTAATGCCATTCATGAATTTTTGTTTGTTTGTTTCTCTGTTTCTCTGTGTGTTTCAGTAATGTTTCTTGCAATGATAGCTGAATCTTCCAAGTTTTTCAAATAGAAGCAACTAAGCAGTGGAAAGCTCAGTTTCCACCTCCAGGAAAGGCTGGAGAGGTGACCCCGTGGACCCGTTTCCTCTCTCCTTGGCAGGAATTGGGAGTGCGGAGTAGATGGACAACTGAGAGGTTTAGCATGCAATTGTTTTTGAAGGTGGCATGAGGCTTCAGCCTCTAGTATTCTCAGAACAGACCCATCTCTTCCCTGGAACCACATTTATTATTATTGACCCTTCTAGATCGGTCTGGCTCCAAGGTCTCCTCTGGAGGATATTTGTAACGTTTGTAGGAGATGTGCCCAGCAATTGACTCTCGGGGCTTTGAGGGTTGGTATTGAACAGAAGTATTGAGAAAGTAACTCCAAATAGGAACCGCCTACAAGAATGTGCCCCTTGTACATCATTTCCCTGGCCATGTTGGCACTTGGTTATTTTTCATCCTTTATTGGCTGTGTAGACTGACTTTTTCCTCCAGTTCCCCACCACCTCCTGCAGTCACACAGTCTCGCATACAGCTGTATGGCTCTTCCCTTACTTGGCCCTTGTCTCTGCATTTGCTGTGTGCCTTGTTTTAGTCAGTGGGTGGTTGCAGACATGCAAGCAAGGACCTGACATAGTTTCTCATGCTTGGCCTTGTCTTGTCTAGCATATGCCAGGCTAGCCCAGCAGGCTAGACACATGGGGCCAATCAGATTGTAGTTGGCCACACTTGGTCTGCATCAGATTGTATGCAGCCACTATGTAAATGAATGAGCACAATGTGTGTATGTTCTGAGAGCCTAGTTACAGTAGCTGGCTGCTAACCCAGTGAGTCTCTTCTAATGTGCTCTGCTCCAGTGTTCTCCTTGCCGAAGCCTCGAGTCGGAGTTTCTCAAACCTCAATTGGGATATATGTTTGAATCTCTATGTCTTCAAGTCCAGAAGGCTGCCTCCAAGACTGAAGGGTGAGAGCAGGAGCTGTGGGCAAGTCTAGAAAGGAAGGAAGAGTTAAGAGATACGAATCATTGTGGGGAAAGAATCTGTTACTGAAGAAATAGGTGGTTGTGAAATGAACGACTGTTTGATCTCCAGGTTAAAGTTTCTGGGTGGCCAATCCTTATGGGACACACCAAGACCGCATGTGCCAGGAATTCACACAGTCTGACACATGGGATGGAGGGGGCTGCTATATGTGAACCATGAGACCAGAGGTGACACAGAAGCCATTAAGCCCTTTCAGGAAGGACCACAGATTATGAGTTGTAACAGATACATATACATATGAAGAATACAGAAAATGATAAGGAAAAGTGAGACTCATCTATATCTTTACCCAAAGATAACTACAATTGGCATTTAGAATTTTCCCAGCGATTGTTAAGGCTTTTTATTCCATCTTTAAAACAATGTATGTTATATCTTAGTAATTCTCCCATACTGTTAAAAAAAAATACCTTGGAAAGTACCACTCTCAATGAGTGCTATTCTCCCATTGGGTGGCTATTTTGATGTTTGTTTAATCAATCAATCTAATGTTAGACATATATTTTTCTTTTGAGACAGCTCCTTCTGTATAGTGCAGATTGGCTTGGATCTCACTATGTAGTTCAGGTTGGCTTTGAACTCACTATCCTCCTTCGTCTACTTCCTGAGTGTTGTGTTTATAGACATGTAGGTTAATTTGTTTGTTTGTTTGTTTGTTTGGTTTTGCAAGACAGGATTTCTTTGTATAATAGCCTTGCCTGTCCTAGAACTCGCTTTGTAGACTAGGCTGGCCTCAAACTCACAGACACCTCTAAGTCTCTCCTTCTTGAGTGCTAGGATTAAAGGTGTGTACCACCATGCCCAGCCAGGTTAATTTGTTTAAATGTGTATGGATGCTTTGCCTGCCTGCCTGCCTGCCTGCCTGCCTGTCTGTCTTTCTATGTGTATACCATGTATGTTCCTAATGCCATCAGAGGCCAGAGGAGAACATCAGATCCCCTAGACCTAGAGTTATAGCCCACTGTGGGATACCATGTGGGTGCTGGGAATGTACTCAGTTGTATTCTTGTATGTGGGGTTTTGTTTTGCTTTGTTGTGTGTGTTTTGGTTTTGAGACAGGGTTTCTCTGTGTAGCTCTGGCTGTCCTGGAACTTGCACTGTGGGCCAGGCTGGCATCGGATTCAGACATCCACTTCCTCTGCCTCCTGAGTGCTGGAATTAAAGGCTTGCGTTACCCAGCTTCACTCTTATTTCTTCCTAGGGACCTATGACCACTTGGATTTTAGTTCTTGGCACTTCTTATTTGAGAATCTGCTGATACAGCAAACACTTAAGAAGACCATTACCCCATATGTATATGTATATGTATATGTATATGTATATGTATGTGTATGTATGTGTGTGTATGTGTGTATGCGTGTGCATATGCATATGCATATGCATATGTATATGTATATGTATATGTATATGTATATGTATATGTATATACCTTGTAGATACAGTTCTGTCTTTAACCCATGCCTCTCAGGGATGACTGGTGCAGGTGGAAGAGGAACAGGGGTCCAGGAACTAAGCCACAGGGGAAAACCAGTCATGGAAGCTGGTTTTACTCAACTGAAGTGGACCTTGGCTTTGCCTGGCAATTTGAGTGCAAGCTTCATCTCCCTCTTCAGTTTCTGCCAATTCCTTTAGTCCATGTTTTACTGAGAAAGAAGGTCACATGGAATATAAATCCCATAACTCCTCTTCACCATCTGACTTCTATGTACCCATTCTGTCTACCTGTCCTATGATTGTTGTGTGGTGTTGGCTACATCTGGTTATCTCTCCACCTAAGAAAGACTTGGGAGTCTTTCTCCAGTGTGCCCATTCATGCAGAAGCATGCTCCGATATCTTTTCATCTTTTTATTTTCGTTTTGCTTTGTTTTATTTCGAGGCAGGGTGTTGCTATGTTGCTCTTGCCGCTCTCAGTCTCCTGTATCAAGTGATCTTCTTGCCTCATTCTCCAGAGTCACTGGGGCTGCAGGTGTGTTCCACCATGTTCAGCGACCTCTCAGCTTTTCAAGCTGGAAGCACAGCTCATTTTCTTCATTGGTTCTGAATCTATGAGGGCCTATTTGCCCCACTACAGCGGAAGTCCTCAGAAGGTTGCCACCACTCACGTTCCCTGCCTTCTCCATTCCCATTGCCTCTACCAGACCTTAATTGTCTTCACTGTCAAGTAGGTCATCACCAAGGTCACTGGCAATGCTGCTGGGTTTCCAGTGGTCTGTGCATCTTCTTCAACTCCACACTTGACTTTTGCCTTGGTTTTTGGGACGCTATAGATTTGCATTTTGCTTATGTAAAGGACTGTGGGTCATCTTCAGTCTCTGCAGCCCCTCATATCTCTGTATCTCAAGGCTAGAAGCTGAGTTACTTAGCCCCTGGACTTCTGCTCCTTCCCACACATTCACTCCCTTGAGTCTCGTGGTTTTCAAGGTTGTCCGTAGGTTTGCTGGTAACTGTGGCTTTACCTCCCACCTCAACCTGGATGGAGTGTCTGTCTGCTTTGTCATTTGTCTCTCACAAAATCTCCAAGCAAATATGTCTCAACAACCACCTGATTCAACCCCTGCCCCAAAGCAGATAAGCTTCCTTTGGCTAATTCCTTCCTTCTACTTGTTAAGGCTGAAATCCTTGGTATCAACTTTGACTCTTCTCTCCTTTAGTACTTCTGACCCAAACTGTCTAGGATTCTGTTGGCTCCACTTCTTTCTACCCATAGTACTGCCAACATCTTTCATAGCGCCGTCTCCCTCATTCACATAGATGGTAGCAAAACTTCCAGCTAGTCTCTGTCTGCTTGGCTTTCCCCACAGTTTCCTCTCCCAAACCTATCTCCCATGCAGACTCTAAACTGACAACATATAATTCTCAAATCACCCTCTTATGGCTTCCCATCCATTCCATGATAAAGCTGGGACCCTGTCTTCTGACACCCTCGGCTCACTGGCCTCTACCTCCCATGTCTCTTCAGTGTCGCTCTCTCCACAACTTGCTGTACTTCAGGGCCTTGGCGATGGGCACTGTGCCCATGGCTGGAGTCCCCTGCCAGCTATTATACCGCCTTCAGCCTCCTTTCTTTCATCACTTGCTTGGGTTCCAGCCCAGAGACTGATGTCCTGGAGAAGCCTTGGCAGAGGAGAACAAGCAACAGACTAGATGAAGCAGGGACATGGAGAGTCCTGCTAGCTGGATGGATCTCCCGAAACTCAGGGCTTGCCCCAGGAATGATGCACAGAGCTGTCTACACTGTGGCCCACAGAGAGCAAAGCTAGCTAAGACACATGACAGGATCCTCCTGCTGGCCCAGGAAGGGACAGAAACGATGCTTAGCAAGATGACGGAGGAACAAGAACAATAGTTTTGTAGAAAGAGTGAGGAGCTAGGTTAAAAGTATTCAAATCTTTCTCTGCCATGAGCCTGAAGTAGGACCAGGGAGAGGGTGCTCACTGGGGCTTGATACTTCAGTATTAGAAATCAAGATTCCTCACAGTTTAATTTCCTCCTGGGAGGTCTTGTCTCACCTAGCCATGCACTGGAAGATGCTGTGCCCCCTTGAGTCTTCATCCAAGATGGCTGAACCAGCCAGCAACCCAGTTACAGATGAGTTTTAATCTTTGTTTTTGTTCTGGATTCTAAGGGGGAGTCAAAAGCTGTCTAGCAACTCTTAGCCTGGAAGAAAAGATGCTTGTGAGTTAACTCAAAGTCAAAAGAGAGGGGAAACCCAGAATAAAGCAAGGAAGACACACATACACACACACACACACACACACACACACACACACACACACACAGGATGAGAAAATGATCATCTAAGATATGAAAGAGCACACTGCTCTTAACTCACCCTAGGGAAGGGCATTTCCAATGTACACTTCATTTACTCATTCTATGTGTACATTCTTTAATTATGATGCATAGTTATTATTATTATTTTGGTCTAGATTTGGAGAGGGGAGAGCTCTGCAGGTGCTAGCTGAAAGTCCAGGAATAGTGGTTAGTCATCGCAGCAGCAGCAGTTCTGGGAAAGAGTGTGTTTATTAGAACCTGAGGAGGAGTCAGACAGCCTTGGGACATCATCTAGGGAATGAGCCCTACAGTACCAAGTGAATGTCACCATAAAGTGAAGTTGTTCCTGGGAAGTAGGGAGTTATATGACGATCCATCAGTGGCTTCAGTAACTCTTCCCTACCTGACCCAAACATTCTAGATCTTATATTTGTTTAGCATTCTGTCCTTTGTATTTATTACCCAATTAACAGTCAATTTAAAAAATTTAACAACACCCTTTAATGTTTGCGTTCACACACATGAAGTAGCGTGGACCTTTCATGTACCTGAGATAGCAGGAAGCAGATTAAGATGGGTGACACATTGTTATTATTTTTTTAATTTAAAATTATTTGAGATTCGAGGTCTGATCATTTATTTGTTCCTCTTCAAGGTTTAGTTTTGACTGAGCTGAGATTTAGAAGTAGATCTCAGGGAGGACAACAGGTGTCTCTTGGTGACCTGTCCGTGGCCTCTTTGTTTTTCTCCTCTCTCTCTCTCTCTCTCTCTCTCTCTCTCTCTCTCTCTCTCTCTCTCTCTCTGAGATCAGGTCTCTCTATTAGTCTTGGCTGTCCTGGAGTTTGCTATGTAGACTATATAGTCTGGTCTCAAAATCAGAGATCCTCCTGCCTCTGCCTCTGCAGTGCTGAGATTAACAACATATACCACTACACCTGTCACCCAGTACATTAACTCTTCAGAGCAATACATCAGTCAGTGTTCGTGCCACAGGACATGCCAAGTAACAAGATACTGAACCTTGGCTGCTTTGGTCTTGGCTTCTTACCGCCTTTGTTTAAGAGCTGTCTCACAACATGTTGGTTGACACTCATCTTTAGAGAGATTGAAGAGCTTTTGGATTTCGCTAGCTCTTGGACTCCAACTGTCAAGACACAGTGGTATCTGTCAGTCTCAGCATAACCCCGCCCCCTTCAACAATAACCAAGTTGAGAACAGTCAGATTGGCATCCACAGTGCCTCCACAAACAGATGTGTGCTCACCTTCTCCAGGTGGCCTTGGTCTATCACAAGAAAGCCCCTCACTCAACAGCAGGTAAGCTCTGCTGCAGATCAAGACACCTTACACCATGGGAAAGCCTTGTTTGTCATTCTCACTGACTCAGACCACATAACCCCTTCCACTCCTTACCTGGAGCAGCAGCAGCTACTTCTGTGACCACGTGCTTCTCAATAGAAAGCACAAAGTTTGTGTTCATTGTCCACCCAGGGAGTGTCCAGCAGTGGGTGGCTAGGATAAAGATAAAGTTGACCACCTACTTGGTGCCTCAAAACAGAGCAGTCACTGTTATTGTTAAGATACTGGCTCGTAGATCAGGCAATGAAAGACTGAGGTCTCTGGGACACAGTCCTGAATGTTTTACTTTACTGTCTGGAATTTCCAAGCTATTGTGCACTGGTGGGTAAACTAAGATAGGCTCAGTAGTCTCTTGAGTTAAGCTAGATCTGAGAGTATGAGGAAGAGAGACTGTGCAGGGAGAGAGCTAGGAAGGTCAGCATAGGGGCCCATTGTAGATTAAGGCCCATACCATTCACTGTATAACAAAGTAAATGTGTGAGGAAACTAACCAGGGGTAGGCAAAGATCTACCCAGGAGGGCTTCAGGGGGAGATTCCCCAACAACTGAATCAAGAACCCTTAGCTATTCTAGGGGATGGAGAGATGGCCCAGTGCTTAAGAGCAATTGCTGCTCTTCCAGAGGACACAAGTGCAATTCCCAGCATCCATATTGGGTGGCTCACAACCACATATAACTCTGGCTGCAGGGTGTCCAAAGTCCTCTTCTGGCTTTTGTAGACTTCCCCACACAATGTGTGCCATGCATTCACCTCCTGAGTGTGTGTATGCATGCATACATACATACATACATACATACATACATACATAGGAATAAAACCTAAATAAACCACACACACACACACACACACACACACACACACAAAACCTAAAACACCCCAAATCACTAGGTAGTCAATTAATATGAACAAGACCAAATCTTGGTGTTAAACTAAAGGAAGAAAACACAGCCTCCTTTTGACCTTGAGCTAGGCAAAGGTCTCCTAGCTACCATGCCGGCAGAGCAGTGAGTGAGATCCTTAACATTTTAAAATGAGTGTATCAGCTCTTTTGATAATGATACAAAACTGGCCACAGGCCCACAGGTGTTAGGTCGGTTTCTTTGATTTTAGTCACATAAGTGGGTGGGAAAAGATGTTGGTAATGTCTTGATAATGTCCTTTGAAGTTTTGAATTTTAATGAGGTACAACATCCTCTTACTGTGTTTTGTACTTTTGCTGTGATGTATAACAAATGTCTATTGAACCCCGAGTCATAAAGATTTCCATGTGTTTTTCTAAGAGTTTGATAGCTTTATCTTTCTCCGTGGAAGCCTTTGGCCCCCTTTCGGCTAGTTGTTTAAAGCTGGGGGAGAAAGGTCTTTATCGTGGAACAGTGATGGGTTATCAAATCGTAAACAAAGTATGTACAGTTTACTGTATGCCAATTATACCTCAAGGTCAGTTCAGAACTGATTCTTTCAAATGCTGTAAATGCTGTATATTTATGATAGAAACTTTAGAAAAAGCTATATAGATTTTGCTTTTTTATTTCAATTTTTGTCAGCTTTTTAAGACTTAAATCTTGGCATGGGGATGTAGTTCAGTTGGTGGAACGTGCCTACCTAATACCTACAAGCATTGCCTGACGTGCATGAGGCCCTGGCTTCAACTCCTGGTGCCACAAAAAGGAAGAAAGAAAATCATGCTTTAATAATTCTTAAGAATATTATTCTAAACATTAAATAACAATGAACATTTTAAACACATTAACATTTCATTATTTAAAATGTCAGTGCAGTGGTGGTGCACGTCTTTAATCCCAGCACTTGGGAGGCAGAGGCAGGCGGATTTCTGAGTTCGAGGCCAACCTGGTCTACAGAGTGAGTTCCAGGACAGCCAGGGCTACACAGAGAAACTCTGTCTCGAAAACAAACAAACGAACGAACAAACAAACAAAAACCTAAAATGTCAAAGCCCATTAAAATACTAAAAGCATAAAAATCCATGTATCCCATATTTGAAGAACCCTAGACTAGAAAGGACTCAAGGCTTTACTGAGAAAAGAATGATTCTCCTAACCCCCCCCCCCTTTTTTTAAAGTTGGATTTTCATTATATAGCTCTGGCTGTACTAGAACTCTCTATGTAGACCAGGCTGGCCTCAAACTGAGAAAGATACCTACTTCTGTCATGTACTGGGACTAAAGGCATGCACCCCACACACTCCTACCCCACCTTTTATTTTATTTTTTACAGCATGTATCATCTTTTAGTAAATCATAGTGATTGTCAGTGAAATATGTTTAACCTTGCTCTTGTCTGTCTCTAACATATCACTGAGGCCTCTCGTGCCCTCCTCTGGCCTTCCCGAGGTTACTACCCCTGGCTGAGAGCTTTCCCAGCAGTGAAGTTCGAATGGACCCGCCTTGGGAATGAGGGCCTGCAAGCATACTGGGCCTTGCAAGACCCTCTGAGCTGGGCAGTTGGAGCCTGCTTCACTTTATCACATGCTGGGAGTGTCAGTGAGATAGCTAGGGGTGTACTGATGAGCTAGAGGCTTTCTTCAGGCCCTATCCACATCTAAGAAAGCCAGGAGATGAGTATGACCTCCTCCACTCCCAGGTTGCTGTGTCCCTCTCACAGACCGCTCAGCCTGGGACATGCCCATTCTTGTTTCTTCTCTTTCAGATGGGGTACCTCTTTGAAGTACTGGCTACCCCAGATCGCTCTAGGTAGCTCAGTCTGGGCTTGAACACAGAGCTCCTCCTGTCTCTCAGGGCAGCTACTGGCTGTGGGGAAGAGGCAGGCAGGAGGAAACAGCCCCAGAGGTCCTTCAGGAGGAGCAGCTTCTTGTTTTTCTCCAAAGTGTTGTCCTAAGCTCTCGCCTATGATGAAATATTCAGAGAGGAGCATCTTGGGGGATGAAGGGTCTGATTTAGCTCCAACAGCACACCTGTGTCATCTACTTGCCTTTTCCTTTCCCGTTGTCAAAGTGGCCGTCCCTGGGACAGAACCCAAGCCTGAGCTGAAGGAAAGGAGGCTGGAAGGAGTGTGGTAGCTGGGAGAGGACTCCCAGCTGAGGGGACTGTGTATACCAGGAGGATGAGGAGGCAACAGAGGCCCTGAAGATCCAGCAGTGATCGAGCGCACCACAGCCCCGCCCTCATGGGGGTCATGTTTGATTGGGGAGACAGATTAGAAAAGAAGTAAACTGATCTTAAGGTCCCACAAAGGCACCACACATAAGTAACAGATGTGCAGCTTGGTCTTCATGCGAGTTCCCCAACGACTGGAAAGGGGGGTGGGGGATGGGTGGTGTCTCTGAACCTGTTGCCTGCCTGTGGATCGGGTTCCTCTACCTGGACCGCCTTGTCTGGCCTCAGTGGAGGAGGATCCACCTAATCCTGCAGTGACTTGATGTGCTGGGGTTGGGGGGCATATCCAGGGAGACTTCCCCCTACTCAGAGGAGAAGGGGAGGAGGGACAAGGGGAAGAGCTGTGTGAATGGGGTACTGGGAGGAGGGGGAGCTGATACTGGGATATAAAGTGAATAAAACATGAAAAAAAAAGATAATAAGCAAGTTACAAAAATAATTTCAAGTACTATGGGGAAAATAAAAACAGCACAAGGTAACAAAGAGGAAAGACTTGGCAATGCATGGCTGCCAGGGTTTGGGTAGGAAGCATCTTACGAGGAGCTATGCCTCTGCCCTCAGCTGGTAATGCAGTCCCGGGGAAGTGTTTGGATCAGGGGTTCAAACTTCATGAACGGACTAATCCACTGATGGATTCCTACTTTGATGGCATTATTGAGGTAATAGGTGGTGGGTAGCTTCCTGGGTGAGCCTTTAAAGTGTTCCTGTCTGTGGCTCCTCTGTGGCCTGCTCTCTGTTTCTTGGCTGTCATGAAGCCAGTGGCCTTTGCCTCATATTCCTGCTGCTGGGACGTTTCACCTTAGGCCCAAAGCAATGCAGCAGCTGGCCTTGGGCCCAAACCCAAAACTCGAGTCAAAATTAAGTCTTTATTCAGAGATTTATAACAGTGACCAGGTACTCACAGAACCACTGGGTGAACAGCCGTGGGTGACAGGAATCTATAAGACTGAGGTAAGACCCCCTGGCTGCTGGGGAAGGAAGAGTCACTCTTCACTGGGGACATGGCCTACGGTACGTGACTCATGCCTCAGTGGATGGACACATACCCACAGTGCATATGGGCAGAGCTGATTGAACATGTGGTTATTAATAACAGTAATAAAAAGAACATAAAGTTGGGAGGGAGATAGGCTGGAGGGGACTAGGGGGATTTAGAGGGGAGGGAGTAATGAGTGGATATTTTCAATATACTTTGTATACATGTATCCAACATTCAAAGAATAAAAACACTTTAAAAAGAGAAGCCCAGCTGGGCAGTGGTGTCATTTACCTTTAATCCCAACACTCGGGAGGCAGAGGCAGGCAGATCTCTGAGTTCGAGATCTCTGAGTTCGAGGCCATCCTGATCTACAGAGCAAGTTCTAGGATACCCAGGGCTACAGCTATACTGAGAGATCCTGTCTCAAAACAAAACAAAACAAAACAAAACAAAACAACTAATAAAAGAGTTGTTTTAAAACCAGTCTGGGCTTTTCATGGTATATTTGTTTAACATTAAATGTGTCACTACCCGCACTTGAGGAGAGATCCTTCAAGAACAAAGACTCAATGTTTCAGTTGGAAAATTTCCTCATCTTAAAAGTGGAGCTTTTATTGGAATGTTTATTCTTTAGGGATGGGCTGGGAACAGACAGAAGAAATATTACCGTGTTATGCGCTACTCAAAGTAAACATTTGGGCCTTTGCATGGGGCCTCCCTTTTCTACGTAAGTATATGGAACAGCAAAGACACATCAGAAATTTTATGACACCAATGGTACAGATTCTCAGCCTGGCCTGTCTGCATCCCATGCACAAAATCTGGAGACCTGAAGATCTGTGGGACAGGACTGGATTCTGACAGAGACTGATTCTCTGTCTCTCTGTCTCTGTCTCTGTCTCTGTCTCTGTCTCTTTCTCTCTCTCTCTCTCTCTCTCTCTCTCTCTCTCTCTCTCTCTTTCTTTCTCTCTCTCTCTGTGTGTGTGTGTGTGTATGTATCTGATGTTCATGCATGTGAGGTCAGAGGACAAACAAAGTCTAGTTTCTCATCTTGACAAAGTCTCCAACTTGCCTAGTGCTCACCAGTTCAACTAGACTGACTGTCCAGCCATCCCCAGGGCTCCAAATGTCTCTCCTTCCCCAGCACAGGGATTACAAGTGCATACCATCATGTTTGGATTTTTTTAAATGTGGGTTCTGAAAACTGAACTGAGGTCCTAATGCTTGCATGGCAAGTACTCTACAGAGCAAGCCATCCCTCTAGCCTCCACAGCTCACTTAAAAAGATATTTCATGTGTATGTATGGATCTTTCTCTCTCTTGCTTGCTCGCTCTTGCTGAGTGTGTGTGTGTGTGTGTGTGTGTGTGTGTGTGTATATGTGTGTGTGTGTGTGTGTGTAAAATGGGGGAGGTGTCCAAAAGTCAGACAGTGATAGGACACTTCAGGTGGAGCAGGTCTGCCCGAGGGAGTAGGAACAGAAAGGGCAAAGGTGGTAGCAATGGGTAAAGCCACACAGCTCCTATGGCATCCGGCTGGCAGAGAGGTGGAGATGGCAAGTCAGGTGATGTGTACAACCATCCAGGTGGGAGAGTGCTTGCCACTTTCTCAGGAAGCAGGCCAGGTCAGTGCTGACTGAGCCACATCCTTGCTAGCTCACAGCTGGGTGATCTTGGGCAAGGATTAACTCAGTGTGCTCATCTGTCAAAACGGATGTTTGTCTGTGCTTCCTCGAATACGGGGATTTTGATTTAAATGAGGCCATTTAGATGATAGGTAGGCCTGTGCTGTGGCTGGATGCAAGTTCTGTGGTTACAAGTGGGCTTCTACATGAGAAACCGCATTCTCTCTCTCTCTCTCTCTCTCTCTCTCTCTCTCTCTCTCTCTCTCTCGCTCTTCCTCTCACATGCTCACACATGCACATGCACATGCTCACACATGCACACACACACTCATACACACATACATGCACATGCACACATATGCACACACTCGAACACGCACAAGTGGAAACAAAACAGCACCAGAATCGGCTCAGGCTGGCTTCTTGGTGTTGTGACTGGAACTAGTCCCTAGGGTGACTTGAGTAAGAGAGGTACTTTGTTAGAGGTTTTGTGGCAAAGATCTCATGATTTAGCTCTGTCTTAGATAGGTGTAGCCCAAGAGTCTCTTGATCTTGAGAACTTCCATCAAACCTCCTAATCCCACCCATTTTCTAACTAGGAAGTATAGGTACCACAAACGTGTGTGTGTGTGTGTGTGTGTGTGTGTGTGTGTATGTGTGTGTTACATATATATGTCAGAGTATGCTTACACACATGTGGAGGCCGGAGGGCACTGTTGAATGTCTTCCTCAGTTGCTTCTTCATTTTATTTTGAGGCAGTCTCTTGCTGACGCTAGAGCTTATCAGCTGGCTGGACTGGCTGACCAGCAGCCTCCTACATCCTTTTGTCTTTACCTCCCCAGAGCTGGGATTGCAGGAGCACGTGTGTCCCATACTTGCTTTTCTATGTGGGCGCTGCTGGGGTGTCTACCCTCAGCTCCTCATGTTTGTATGGCTGACCAATCCATTTCCCCAGCCCACCTTTTGAGTTTAACTGTCCTTAAAATCCTCTTTTCTCTTATAGAGTTGGAGCTGGGCAGAGAATTCTCAAGAGAGCAGAGATATCCCTAATACCATGTGGGGATAAGATAGGGTGTGGTGGGACCTTGAGAGGCAGAGCCCAACACCGGTTTATCTTCCCCTCACATTGCTGCCTTTAAAATATATTTATTGGGCTTGGGGAGATAGCTCAGGCAGTAAAGGGCTAGCAATGTAAATAAGAGGGCCTGTGTTTGATTCCCAGAACCCATAGTCGTGGTGGCACAGGCTTAAAATCCAGCACTGGGTGGCATTGACAGCAGATCCCCAGGGCTCACTGGCTGTGCAGCCTAGTCTCTGGGGGAGCTCCAAGCCAGTGAGGGGCCCTGTCTCAAAAACCAAGGTGGGTGGTGCTTAAAAAATGACATCCAAAGCTGCTTTCCAGTCTTCACGTGCAAGCATATCCATGTCCTCATGCATTTGAGCACACAAGTGTACTTCCCCGTGAACATGAACACATACATATCAAAATAATAAAAAAATGAACTTAGTGTTTGAAAGAACTGTAGATTAACAGGAAAGCTACAACAATGTAGAGTTTCTAGACAGCCTTCATTCAGTGTCCTATGATGCTATACTATTTGCCAAAGCTAAAAAAAATGAAAGCTGGGATAATAGCAAATTAAGTAGACTTTATTTTGAATTCCCAGTTCTTCACTCTGGGCTCACTCACGATCAAGGTGAGGGAGCTGCAGGCGGG